>WEKY01051238.1:294321-335551 GCA_013390045.1 Picathartes gymnocephalus
CCCATGTGTGCTTTTAGATGGGATTTATTCCCAGTTTGGTGGGTTTCACTTTCTCCTTCATAATCTTGCTGCTGGTCTCTCTCAGCATGGCAGACCTGACTCATTTGATTGCTGCCCGCAGCAATTAGCACTGATTTCTGTGGCCCCCCCAAAGAGCCAGAGAGAAGGTGGAGGGGGCTCTGAGGGCTCGTGTGTGAGGGGAACAGAAGTTGCAGCGTGAGAAGCATCCATGAGCACGGGGATCTGTCCCTCCCCTGGCTGCGGGACTCGCGCAGCCTCTCCCTGCACCAACTCCCCGCTGCTGCTGCTGCTGCTTCCAGAGTTATCCAGGGGGTTGGCATTGCCTTGGTTACTCAGCCAGAGCCTTCTCCTTGCAAAAATTACCGTGTTTATTTTATTTTCAAACTATGGGAGCAATTTGGGTGCCCAAACTGAGTGCTTGTGCTATTTCAGTCCTTCCAGGCTGTCTCTGCCGCCACCTGAGCTGTCCCCCAACCCCTCCGCAGCCCCAGGGGAGGTCTCAGTCACCCTCAGGGGTGAGAATGGCACTAGGCGCCTACATTTGAGTCATTAAATATTATCTGGCAGCCCTCTTTGCACATGAAACCAGCTGGATTGAGTGAAAGAATGAGAGGAAAATAAGTTAAACCACACCGAGCCCTTCTTAGCACAGTCCTGGAAGTCACCAGCTTTCAGCAATCGTGGTAAGGGCCAATTTAGTGGGGTGTCCCCTGCAATTAGGAGGCTTTTCCCTTGCTCTGCAGCTCTGGCAGGCAGCTGAGATGAGAGATCCTCTGGTTTGAGGGATTTTCTGATGATTATGGCTTTTCCCCTGTGCTTTGTATGACAGCTCAGGCCTCCAAGTACTTTTCCTTAACAATCTCAGTGATAATAACAATTTTCCCCAAGTTAAACAGAGGTGAGGGAGAATCAAAGCCAGGGGATGCTGCCTTCACCATTAAAGCTTTTTGCTTCCCCTGAACCTCTCGCTGCCTCTTTCAGGGGCTGGGATATAACACCTGTACTCAGACATCACACTGACCCTTCCCATCCCAAAGTGGGCTCTGCAGGAAGGGAAGCTCTTGGCCACCTCTGGCATTTTCCCAGCAGCTTCTCCAGATTCCTGCAGGAATCAGAGCTGTCACAGCTCCCACTGCGACAGCACCCACCCCAAATCACCCACCTTGCAAGGGTAAAAGATCCGTCACCTCTCTCTTTGCTGAGGCTGGGATTTTTATTGGAGCTGCAGCAGAATCAGACATCCTAAATCCACTGCATTTCAGAGGGATTTGTGTGTCTGATTCCCCTCTGACAGGCTTCCCCTCTGCTCCTGCTGCAGCCAGCTCTAAGCCTTTCATCTCTTTTGGCAATTACCACACTATTAGCACCACTTCCCATTAAATCTCATCCTGCATCAAGCTCCTGACACATAACAGTGTTATAATATGTCATAACTTCACATTTACCCCATAACACTTGCAAGCAAGATAAAATGATTCACAGCCTTTTGGCAATCTCCCTCTTTTGTGGCACATAAATTATTATAGAAGCCCTTAAAATTGGAGTGTTGTCTGTTTAAAATATGTTTCTAAGTAAGGAGGATGTATGAACAAAATAAGCTTTGTGCAGAAATTTTTAACCTGGTAGATTTAAAGCAACATTTCTTAGAGCTTACTGGTACACCTCTCAAAATCCCTCCCACATCACCTCAGCTGACTGCTTCCAGGGTGATTTTGCCAGAGAATGACCAGATTTTGGGGTTCGTGCCTAATTATATCCTTCCTTTGGCCCTAGGCTGATTTGTTGCCTCTGCACTTGGCTCGGGTTCAGGTGTGGGTTTGGAGAGCAGATCCCCTCCCTGCTGTTGTGTCACCTGAGCACAGGGGTTGTGCTCTTGATGCCTTAAGTTTTAAGTTTTTTTCTCTTTCTGTTCTGCTTTAGTGTGTAACTCGCAGCTTCATATTCAGTGTTACTGAGTTCTCCTCACAGGGCACTCAGACACAACAATTCTCTCCAGCCCAACATTCCAGGACAATCCTTCCCAACCTCAGGAAACCCAAAAGCACCAACAACGTCACAAAGAGGAGGCCGAGCAAGGAGGATGGAACTCCATCACTGGAAGTTCTGAATTGGGCACTGAAGCTCCAGATGCCAATGGAGCAGAACTTCTCCAAGTGTGAAACCCCGTGGCCAGGCCCCTTTTCTGTGCCCATCTCGAGGCCCATCCTGGCAGGGCTGCAGCCGGGCTCTGGCATTGCCAGGCTGTGCCCTTGGAAGGCCTTGCCATCAATCCCTGCTTTATTCCTCTCCTTCTGTCTGCCCTCTGCTCCAGCTCACCCTGACAAGGCATCACTCTCACACAGCCATCATGGGACAGTCAAATCACAGCACAGTTAGGGCTGTTTCCATGGCTCTTGCTGGGATAATGGATCTGGATTTCATAATCAAACAAGCCTGACATAGTTGATCTTGCATACTGAAGGCTGTGGCTCGCCACAAATATGAGCAGCAAATCATGGCCTATTTCTCTTTTTTTTACCCCTATATGTGTTTTTAATGACCAAGGACAACAACTGAGGGCTTTGTGAGCCACCTCGGTGTTCTGGGGCCAAAAAGGGCTTTTCCCTCCTTTGTGTGTGTGAGTAGATGAGCCTGGCATACAGTCTCACAGAATTGGATCCTACCAAGGAATCACAGAATGGTTTGTGTTTGAAGGGACATTAAGGATCACCCAGTCCCAACCCCCTGCCATGGGCAGGGACACCTTCCCACTAGATTTCTTCATTTTTGGGCTCTCTTTCCATAACTGAGTCTGTAACACGAGAATATGGAGCTGATAAACACCAAGTGGGATGAGTTTGGGAGGGGAAAAATACGAGGCTAAAGACAACAGTACCCATCCAATATCTCTGTAGGCATCTCACTTCAGCTGGTGGCACTGACACATCTCCCCTCAGTCCTCTGCAGGGCTGGAGGCCAGGTTTGCCCCAGGGAGGGTCCTGGGGGCTGGGCTTGACCTCACCCAGGGTCAGACAGGGAGACATCCCACACTTCTCACCCACCCTCATCAAAGGCTCAGTGCTTGCAGAGCTGGCAGAAGAGCCTTGAGCAAATCTTCAGAAGATGGTGCAAGAAAAACAGGCTGGGAGGTTTGCTCACAGCCCTGTTCTCATTAGCAATTAACACTCCTCCCTCCTGGAGAAGAGCTGACGATTCCTTCACAGAGGTTGACATTTTTCCATCCCCAGAATTTGCTCCGTGTGGGCAGAATGCCATGAACTGTTAGATTTCCTCCCTGAAGTGACTTGTCACTGAGAGAGCAGCCAGGGAAAGAGGCAGCCAAGAGGTTCACCACTTGCAATTACCACATCTCCCCTCCTATTTCTAGATCCAGATCCATCTGGATCAATCCTGATCTCTCTGCATTGCTCTATCCCCAGCTGTCCCATGAGAGCCACCCTTAGTGCACTGCACGTGTCTTCAGCCAAAAGTAGCAACTCCTAAATAAAAAAGGGATTTCTTCCCACTACATCCCAGATTCGTACTGAATACACAGGATTTATTGTGCTTGTTTGGAGAGATTTTACTTGATGGCACAAAATACCTGTCTTGTTCTCCAGGAGCTGAGTGGAGCACTGTGTTTTCCTAACACCTTCCCACTTCTTGGAAATCACCTGCAGGCAGCTCCAAAGATGCTGACCTCAAGATTGTTTCACATATGTGCTTTAAAAGTGATGCTGTCAGAGTTTTTCATGTTTTACACCGTGGTAACAGGTCAAAAATAGGCCTTTGTTCTTCTGGGAGTGCAGTGATGCAAGAGGATCCAGGGGAATCAGAGAGTCACGGGATATCCAGGGTTGGAAGGGACCCACAAGGATCATCAAATCCAGCTCCTGGCCCTGCACAGACACCCCAAAAATCCCCCTGCCGTGGGAAAGCAGACCAGGAGCTGGTGTGCAGCAGCAAACCCGGCACCTCCAGGGACCTGCCAATGCTTTTTCGATGCCTGCTGCCCAAATTTTAACCACCTGCAAAACCCAGCACCAAATTGTAACCACCTGGAAATCTCCAGGAGAGGAAGGAAGAGCCCAACAGCAGTGATTTCTGGAGTTTGGGCAGTCTGACACCTTCCTTTGGATCCATTCCCTCCTGGAAATCACTCTTGCTCAAGGTGGCAGCAATCCCCCCCTGAGTCTGTGATTAATTATTCAGTGATGTCCATGCCTGGTGGTTGGTGCTCTGCCTGAACGTATCTCTTTATCTTTTCCAGGGAATCCTGGCATTTTGAATTCTTCTGAATTCCTATTCTGAGAAAATTCTGGTTTTACTGGGAAACGCTGCATTCCTGGAGACTTTGAGAAATGTCACATTTGTGGCTCATTTAATCTGCATATTTGTGTTTGGAGTAATATTCCATTAGGTCTACGCTTTTTATCATTCCAGATATACACTGATTTTCATATCTGTACCCAACTGCTCTGTCCCATCTGATGTTACACCAGGAGCTTTTCCCTCTTTATTTTTAATCTTCCTTCCTTAGAACACTTTAAGGGACTGTAAAACCTCCATAATATGGAAAATAAGGAAGTTTTCAAGTATAGCAGACCGCAGGAAGCAAATCCAATCTTTCAATTATTTTTATTTAAGTTCATTTTATAACCAGGGAGCAAGAGCTTGTTGCTCTTTAGAACATGATGCTGAATTTGTCTGGATTTCTTGGTACAGACATTCATCCAGTTACATTTATTTAATGTGTTAAATGACCTTTTAAAAGTGCTTTTCGATGTCATGTAGAATATCAGCAACACATTTTAGAGCAGCAACAATGCAAGTTCTTTTTTTTTCTTACTTTTGCTCTAAATCAAAAAACTAAACATGCTTGCAGTATTTTTTCTAACAGTTCTTTGGATCAACAATAATACCTCTTTTTTTAAAAAAAAAGAAGATATGACAACGTTCAATCCTTTCAGCACATCTCAGGTGTTAGAAGAAATAAGAGACTGAGAATTAATCTGTAATTTCACTTATTTGCCTAAAATTTTCACGTTCATAGCTGAAAGGATCTATTAGTCCTATTCTTCCACAATCTGCTTCTAGAGCTGAAAAATACCTGGAGAGTATGGACAGAACACCAAAGCCCAGGGGTGTTTAAGATGAGTTATACTGGATGGAAAAGCTTTATCAGAATGATCTTTCAGAATACTAATTGGTTGGTAACACTGACAATTAGTTGCTTCAACTCTGTTTTATTTCCTTCAATTTAGACAGTTAAATATAGATGCAAAGTTTGATAGCTGCACTCCAATTGGGAGATGTACCATAAACAAATAAGATACAGTGTCTAAATTGATTAGCAAATCTGCATAAAGCTGTCTTTAAATGCAAGATGTATTTTTCATTACTGTGTAATTATTCATTAAACGCCAGCTGTTAAAAGTCAAGTTAATGAAATATGAAAAAGTGTAGGATAACAATGAAAGTCAACTCATTTCAAAAGAATTTTCTTGAAAGGGTTCTCTGGAAATAAAGAGGTTTGATTTGAGCCAGTGAAACTTGTCACACAAATCCGAGGAGGAGAGGATAATGTTTGCTGAGGATTTCATTGTGAAAACAAAAACATTCCCATTTCCAAACACCAATTTCATGTTGGTTTTTGAGAGTCAACCATAACATTTTACCCAAAGCCTCCTAGAGCACAGTGATATTTAAACTCTTAGGAAACTTACAGGAAAGCAAAACTCACCGCTTCTTTCCTGTCTGAAATATTTCCCCGATTTTCACTGTCAATTACTCCTCATTCTAATTTAAACAAGAACTTAATTGCATTCAGCACATTCGACTGCTTCCATATGGAACAAGAGCACAGTGAGGTTTGACAGACCACAGAGGTGCTGCCATTTGAAATCCCCTCATGAACTGAAGAGGCAGGAAAATGCAATGGCACAGAGGAATTCTTCTGTGTACAGTCAAACACTCCTTAAATAGCAGAAGCCTTTACAGAAGGACATGTGTGCCCATCAGCTGCCGTGGGGGAGCTGCAGCTGGGACATGGAAGCCCCTGGTTCTGGTTGTTCAGCAGAATTGTGCAGGATTGGGAAAGATTTGGGGCCCCTGATCCTCAGTCACCTCCCTGCTGCTGATCCGGCCTCTGCGTCAACCAACTTCATTCAGGAAAGTCAGGAGTTTGGGACACAGAAAAACAAAGAATTATAGAATGAGTTGTGTTGGAAGGGACATTAAAGCCCACCCCATTCCACCCCTGCCATGGGCAGGGACACCTCCCACTGTCCCAGGCTGCTCCAAGCCCCAGTGTCCGACCTGGCCTTGGGCACTGCCAGGGATCCAGGGGCAGCCACAGCTTCTCTGGGCACCCTGTGCCAGGGCCTGCCCACGCTCATCGTAAAAAACATCTTCCTTCAGTCTGATCTAAACTGATCTTCCTCCAGTTCCAAACCATCACCCCTCGTCCCATCACAGCAGGACCTGCTAAAATGTTTGTCCCTACTTTGCCAAACTGAGAAGTCTGACACAGCTCATCCAGCTGCATTTTTCAGCCTCTCTGCCATTTAAGCAGCAAGGGTTGTCATACATAAACATTTTTTTTTTCAGAAATCTGATATAATTTCCTACTGCCAATTAGGTTTAGCATAAGCAATTTTTTTTCCCCAGCTCTTTGTCCACTCGGTGGAAAAGCCTGATGTTTTTCTGCCTAAGCCCAGCTGAGAGGTCAGCAAGCTGAGTGATTTGCAGAATGGAAAGTTGAAGGCAGCATGGATACAGCAAAATGTTTGGGTTTAAATTTTTAAATGGAAGCAAAAGGTTTGGATGGCCCAAGTCAAAGCATGAAATTTGGATTTGTTAAATGAAATGAAAACTCTGCATTGCAGTCTAGTCTGACAGGAGATGCCCACAACATCTGAATGTTGTTGCCCTGAATTCATGATGGTTCTCAGACACCAGGCTGATTTCATTGTGGTTCTTCAAGTCTAGGAGATAAATCACATGGAAAATCAGTTTTCTGAGGTTATGGCAGGCACAGGGAAAGGGTGGAGACACGGGAGGGAGGTGAATGTCTTCGGGCTGCTGATAAGAGAAGAGAGAGTGGTTTCTAAAGCAGTCTGCTGGCTAACTCTGTATTACACTGCAGATGATGCTTGGGACTTCTATCCTATTTTGGATCATTTGTCATGGCTTCCTAATCCTGTTTTATTCCTTAGAGCTGGAAAATTTTCCTTGCGTGTCTGTATTGCACAAACCACTTGGGTGTGTATCAGCCCTTATCCAAAATGCTCTTTGAAATTCCACTGTCATTGAACTCTAATGGCAGGGGATGCCTACACAGTTTATTAAATATTGAGTGATTACCTTGACTACAGAGTATTTATTTCCAGGCTGATAATTTTCTGATAAGAAGCTGAATATTTATAATTAACCAACCAAATTATCTCTAAAGGTTGTAACATATCTCACTTACTGCAAGGGCCAGATAAATGTAATAATCTATCTGTTAAAGAAATAATGGCTGTTTAGGAAGTTCGCTCATGTTTATGAGCAGAAACTAATTTTTTAAGAATTAAAGTGCCAAGAAATTCATGACTGTATATAATTCTGGCTGTTGTGGCAATAAATAAACTGAAAGTATGAGAACAAAAGTACATTTCTTTGTTCTTTGGATATTTCTTAGCAATAAGAGGTCAAACTATTAAAAGGGGTCTCAGCCTGGCCTTCAAATTTAGATTGGCCTTACTTTCCTATCCCTGGATGCATTTACTCAGCTAAGACATAGAACATCTTACTGAATTCCATTCTCCATGGTGAATTCCATGGTGATCAGGGTGTTTTATTGCACCTTGTGCAGGGCTGGCCATGATCCCAGGACACTCCATGGAGTAGATATGACACTCACAAGGACCCACTCTGACACAAGTACTCATAATTTTCCCCTGAAGAACGAAGAGATGGAGAGATCTTCACAGACACTTGCTGAAGATTTTCAATTATCCACAGCTAATGTAAAAATTGATGGGAGAAAACCCTTTAGGCTGGCAGACACTTTGCTGAGAAAGACTGGGAGTGTTGGGAGAGGGTGAAGGCTTTAAATCAGGCACCTTCAGGGCTTGGTTGTCACTCATCTCTCAGTCCCATCAAGAGAAATTAGTGGCTTACTCCATGTGCTGGTTTATCTACTTCAGGGTGACTGAGATCATACAAACCTCAATGTCCTGAGTGATTGGCTGCAAACTGACTGTTGGGTTTACTTTTTTCATTTCATTTGGTATAAATATATCAAATATTTGAGTCTCATAACTTGATTTGTGGTCTGCCACTTTGGGAAGTACTCATTCTTTCCCAATTAATGCAGGAAGGCAACTGAAGTCAATTATTTTTGCCTGTTTGGGAAATTTTCCCCTGTTTGCTGAAAAGTTTAACAAGGGTTAATTAAAAGCCCTCGAATTCTTTCTATTGGTCTTTACAAAAGCCTTTCTACTCCAGCAAGCTCAAGGGCAGGCCTTAAATGCTGTGCTATAGGGATGGGTGTCTAAAGCAAATAATGAACAGGGGATAGAAGTAACATGACTGAGAAATAATCCTGATTCCAGCATAAAGAATGACCTAAAATATTGAAATGCAGTAGACTTGTGTCCTGACAACTGCTGCCCATGCTGCAAATAATAGCAAGACATGTAAGTAATAGTCTTTGCTATCTAACCTTGCCAGAATTGCTCAAGAAATATCTTTTGGGGGATTAACTGTTCCTGAAGACTTTCTTCAGTGTATCAGCTCAGAAAGCCTTTCTCTTTGTCATGTCTTTCCTACCTATGAGATTTTTTCTTTAGACTAAAAGCAACCCTAACCCAGAAAGTGCAGCTTTTCAGATCCTATTAGAAAAGACCACATTTTGCTTGTGCCTTTTGTGCTGCTGTATCGAGGGAAGAAGCAATGCTGCCACACTCATCTGGGAACAAAATGCTCAGGGCTAACAGAGGCAGCCAGCTCAGGAGGAGCAGTTTTAGAGAAAACAGAACAAGGATATTGTTCTTTTTCAAAAAAAATTCCAATTGATTCCTTTCCATATAAATTCAGTAAATCACCAAAGGAGAATTTAGTAATATTTGAAAGCAGTTTCCTCTGGTAGAGACAGCAGGAGATAAAAAGGATGGTTGTAATCAGGAGAGAGTTCAAGTAATCCTGGGATGTATTTAGAACATATTTTGCTAGGATAGCTGGAAGTCTGAGCAGGACATTGTTTTTGTAAGGGGTGTCACTATTACCAGTTCCCACTTTTCCAAGTCCAAACCCACCTATACCCACAGGTGCCCACACAAACCCAGTCCTTAGAATCCATTCTCCTGCTATACAGGCAATATCCCTCTCTCAATTTGTCTTGGAGCTAATATAATACCCCTGACCCAGGAGCTGAGTAATGAAAATATATATTCCATGTTATTCTGAAAATCAGATTATCAGAAAATGCCTCCTTGGCTCTCTACTTGCCAAATATAGCATCCTACAATGGGACAATTAAAAAATTAAGGAAATGAGAAGAAGCACTTTGTTATCAGAGTCCCTTAAAATATATAAAGTTCTGTTTGAATAATGTATTGCCTCTTGGAATTTGTATTGCAGGTCCTGTTGCTGTTTTTCATCCCCATTAGAATACAGTTTTCTTTGGTGAAAGTCATCCAACAGAGTGGTTAATAAAGTTGCAAAGCAACTTATCCTGTCCTTTGGTGGATAAATGTAATATCCTGGAATATTAACGAACTTATCTGTATTGCTGTCTGTATCTCTGTCTGTAGTAATTTCCCAAGAACAATTGCAGCAGCCAGGGTTATTCTCACGCTCAGGAAAGAGAGAGGTTTGAGCCCAATTTTCCGTTATCAGCTCAGGAATGGAGGAGAGAGGGGTTTTTTACCTCCTTCCTCATTGTGGGGTCTCTGTGGATAACTGGGAGCAAGTTAAGGCTGCAAAGAGCCTCCAGTCCTTTCTGGGATGGAAAAAGGGCTTCACAAAACACAGCCCCTACACCTCAGAACATCTGAGCAAAGCAAGGTAATAAATACTTGCTGCTCCACCCAGGATCACCATCCACACCAGGGATTTTACACACTGCTCCTCCCCTGTGCCACCACAGCTCCGAGCGTTCCCTTAGATGCTGCAAAATCGCACGATTTGGCTCAAATTTGTTGTGGGTTAAACCCTGACAGGGTGTCACCGAGGCAAAAAGGCTTTTGAGGAACACACACGTGGCACACAGAGAGTTTCTCTGAGCCCCTGTCAGTGCACGTTTGTGTTCACAGCGCCAGGGACCTGTGCCATCGCTTCCATTACAGACAAATATTCTCACTGACGCATGTCTTGTCACAAAGAATCACCTTAAAGCTGGGGTTTGGCAGTGCAGGCCTCACCCTGTGAGGCTTGTAAGGAAAAAAAATTCCCAAATCACATTTTAAAATATAAATATTGATTTTAGCTAATTCCCGACTCAGTGGATAAATATGGACTTTTATCTTATTTTAAGGAGCCTGGGAATACAGGGCTTGGGTGTCCCTGCTGCAAAGGGAGGTGGGCTGTCTCTGGAATTACACTTTAATTTTATTAGACTGAACAAACTGTTTGTTAATAAAGCTCCCAAATTTGTTTCAACATTGCTTTTCCATTTCCTCCAGTTGCAACAACCTAACAAACCTTATTAAAGCAGGTTTTCATTTATCCCTAAAGTGGGCAAATTCTTCCCTCTGGAAATCACGCCAAAGACCACCTGACAATCACGGGCAGAAATTGTCCAAATTTTTGAAATCAAAATATTTGGGTTTTCTGCCCTTTCAGTCCTGTCGCCATCTCCATGTAACACACAGGGAAGGAGATGACCTTCGCAGGTCCTTTCCAACCCAAACCACTCTGTGGTCCCACCATCTGAAAGGGTTCCCTGCCCTGTCAGGGTGTGTTAGGAGATTTCCTGGGGGGCAGAAATGCAATTTCTGCTAATTGGATTGAACTTTTTATTCTCTGTGTGTGTGTGTGCTCTCCAATATCACTCATTGCAGTGCTCCTCCCTTCCCTCAATTTAGCACCAAATGCAGACTGTCAGATGTTAAAGAGCTCTGATGAGGGAAAAAAATTAAGGAAAGTAGCAGAGATTGGAGTTTTGGTTGCTTCCCTCCACTGACAGGGAAGAAATGTCAGCAGATTTGCAAGAAAGATTACCAGAAAATAAATTTAAAATCCACTATGACCTTACACAGCTGGAATCAAAAAAAGGGGAGAAGACAATGTACAGGGAGGAGGAATTGTGAGAGCTGGAAATCCAAGGCAACAGTGCTGCTTGCAGATGAGGAAATATTGCAGAGATGTGCATTGAGATGAGCTCCATTTCTCTGCACTTAGAGCCATTTTTGAGACATGGTTTCAATTTCAAAAAGCGTACCTGGAAGAAAAATGAAGTCCCAGCGTCACCTGGCTGTGGGGCTGAGGGACATTTCCTTGTCTCCAGGTGTGGGGATGCCACTCCTGCACTGCTTCCTCACCTCCCAGGCCCAGAGGATGAGGAGAAACAACTCCTTGAAGCTAAATGAATTATACTGACTTCAAATGGAAATTTAAAAAAGCCTCTTTTTCTAGTGTTAATTAACGTTTTTTCTTTCACGTGAGAGGAAAAAAACAGCATTTTGTAAGGAAAGCAAATCCCCCTTTGTAGCTTTCTATCCAAATCTTCAAGGGGGTTGGCTTTCACACAAATAACAAAATTGGAACTTAGAGTTAATTTAATAAAGCTAAATCTTGTGATGAAGAGCAGGAGGTCCTCAACACTGGGAAAAGAAATCAGTCAGCAACTCCCTTCATTTTTCTCTCTTTACAGCTACCAGATCAATGAGGCACTCGGGACTGCAGAGGAAATTCTTAACATGAACAGTTAAAGCATTTTCATGTGCAGAGCTTGCCAAGAAAACACAGGTGTTCCTGGAGCCCCAAGGAATAAAAACCCAGGCTCTGGCTGACAGGTATTCCTGACAAAAGGAACTCGTCTGTCTGTGTGGGAGAGAATTGCAGGTGATGTTTATTATGCCTTGGCTTGATAAAAACCAAAGACTGATTAAGGACATAGATGAAACTTCATCACTTTCTTCTTTTCTGCCTCATAATTAGATTTTGTGGCTAGAATCTCAGCTATCAGGTGAAATTTAATATAAGAAAAGTAACTAGAATATTATGATAGAAAGGATATAACAGCTCACTTCAAAGTCTCTGTCCTCACTTGCTCCTTCCACAAATCTCGTATCTTCCTGTGTGTTTGCTTTTTTCTTTTCTCATGGTTTCTTTGAGCTTTATCAGAAGAGTGTTTTAAAAAGACAAATGGATTAACCAGATTAACCACTAGACATGGAAACAGTCTACATGTATGTGGATTCAATTAACTTTTACCGTGGGAAGAACTCACTTGAGACAGGTTGGGAGTCCTTGGTAAAAATAAACTGGAGGTATCCCTGTACACTTACAGCTAATAAATGCACAATACTACTGTGAGCTGGGTAGTTTTCCAATTTTTTTTCCGTGAGGATCTTGCTGAGCTTGGACACCAGCCCGGCTTTGTGTCTCTGTCTGAGTTTTCTTTCATTCCAGGTAACCCACGTGGACCAAGGACTGAGACGAGCCTTGGAAAGTGGCTGGTATTTCCTATGTCATTGTTTGGGTTATTTTAAACATTTACTGCATCGGAAAAATATTAAAGGAGATGACAAGGCAGAGTTAGAGTTGACTGAAAGGCTGTGACTATTTTAGGGGACTTTTATCCCCGTGTTCTACATTAGTGGAGAGATGAGAGATGTTGCTGAGCTGTTGAACACAGATGCTGTGGCAGCTAAATCCTGGCAAAATATGAAACTCATCAAACCAGACCTCAGCACTCTTTGGGTGGAGATACTAAATGAGAAAAAAAAAATTAACCCCTGTGGAATATAGCATAACTCACCAATTTTGTATTTTTGTTTTTTTATGGAGTGTGCTCTGCTCCAGGCCCAAGGAGAGCCATCACACATGACCTGCCATAAAATCAGTGTCATGTTTACTGTGGAAAGCAACTGGTGGAGCTACAAATGAGATATCTCAGAGTTAAAGTCCTTTTTGGTGTCAATAAAGGATCTCAGGATTTGCTCTTCTGTGGCTGCCCCTGGATCCCTGGAAGTGCCCAAGGCCAGGTTGGACACTGGGGCTTGCAGCAGCCTGGGACAGTGGAAGGTGTGCCTGCCCATGGCAGGGGGTGGAATGAGAGGAGTTTTAAGGTTCCTTCCAGCCAAAATCATTCTATGATTCGATTTTGCTTGTAAAATGTTGACTTAGATTTACAGGTTCTAACCAAAACCCTTTTACACTAATAACATTTTAAAATGAAAGAGCTAAACTGATGGCAAGGGCAGGCCACACCTCATTAATGGTGCTTCCCAAACTATGGCCTGGAAATAATTTATGTATTTTTAAAAGGCTGCTGAGTTTATTGAAAGGATAGCATAATTCCTTCATTACCATAGTCAGCCAGTTAAATCAATAATTAAAATTAGAATGTCAAAGTCATTAAACCTGCTGGACCTCTAGAAAAGCTGCCAGTGAAAAAAAGCCTCATAAAACCTTGTCAATATATTACAGATCCAAGGGAATCACAACCCCAAAAGAGCTGTTACAAGGACATAACTTAAACCTTTAATTGACTGCTTTGCAGTGAGTCTTTTAGTCTCTGAGAGAATGAATTGGATGTCTCCTTCTCTGAGCTGGAATAACATTAATAGTCTTTCCAGTGTATTTAAATTAGTTGTGCAGAATTTACAGGTGACACACAAGGAGTTGAGCCCTGAAGTCTGAAATCCCAACAGAGTAAGGGAGGCAAAGCAAAACCAAGCTCTGCAAAAAATATGTATGCTCATGGAAATTAAATGTATTTTTGAACCCAAACTCTTCTGCCCAGCCTGCGGCAAAGATCCAAATATCCTTCATTAATAAACCAGACATATTTGGTTAGATCATCCCCATATGTATCATAACCTCCTCCCCTGCAGAACTTATTAGAACGAGCAGAAATGCTATTCTGTTCAGTTTAAAAAAAAACCTGAACAAACCAAACCCCAAACCAACCAGGATGCAAAAATCAAGCTTTGCAATCACAAGATAACAAGATTAATAATGGACTTGTCATGCAAAGAAGTGGATAAATAAGAATATCCACATAAAATTGCTATGGTAGAAGAAATAATGAAACATGAAATACTTAGTTAATTGCCAAATGGGAGTTTACAAGGGTGCATGCTCGTGGATGACTTTTATATAGAAGCAGGCACTGACATCTACGTATCATTTTGAGAACCTTCTGTTCAAGCCTCTATTTTCATCTTTGCTGAGTGAGAAGGAGCCAGCCCAGTTTAAAACAAGAGGAAATTGAAATACCACACATCTAAAAAGAGCAAGTGTGACAAAAGTGATTTCTGCTCTGACATTTTGAAGGAGTACAGGGTAAAGTGAGCAAGTTCTATCTAGAGCAGTGTAGATGTGACAGGTGTCATTTATATCACTTACAGGACCAATATAAAATGTAACATCTAGCAAATTCAGTCCTGCCTTTCCTCCACAAAAATTGGGAATTAATTTGCTCTACCTGTCTTCAGACTGGTCTCTAAATTGGCAGCTGTATTTCTTCTTCATCTGCATTTCCAATACCCAGTGCTTCGCCCAGGACAGTTTAAATCCCAGAGTGACAGCACATCATAGGTGGCACCATGAGAGGTCACCCCGAGCTTAATTCCTCTCCCTGAATAAAAACCTTCCAGTTCTACCACCTTCCCCCTTGGATACAGGTCCCTAAATCTCTTCAAGCCCTTTCCAGGTCCCCTGAACCAACAGAAACTTCCCAAGGCAGAGCAGAGCTCAGGGTTGCTACATCAATTCACAAGGCAGCTCTGACTGCAAAGACAATTCTCTTTCAGCTGCTGCCAAAAGCATCCTGGAGAGAAAGGGAAGTGGAATACTGGCAGGGATTTCCCAGAGAAGCTGTGGCTGCCCCTGGATCCCTGGCAGTGCCCAAGGCCAGGCTGGACAGGGCTTGGAGCTGCCTGGGACAGTGGAAGGTGTCCCTGCCCATGGCAGGGGTGGAACTGGATGAGCTTTAAGGTCCCTTCCAACCCAAAGCATCTAAGATTCTAGAATAATGTATCAACAGTTCCTGGAGGCTGGAAATCATCCCTTCTACAAAGGTTTGAAACAGAAAGGGTGTTGGTGTGAGCTGAATAATTCTACAGGCTGCAATATTATGGATATACTAATTTAATTCCAATTTAAATGTGATGGAATTTTGTTTGTTTAATTGGAGTTTTTCAACATCCCTCAAAGATGTTAATTTTCCCATTAGTTACTCTTTTATTCATTAGCATTAAGCAAGAGGTGAGGAGTAAAAATAGGTTGAGAACAAAAAAATAAAAACAAACCAGAAAACCCAACTAGAAGTCTCTTGTATCTTTAAAAGCATTAAAATGTAGCTAATTATTTTTTGTTAATAAATATTTCCTGGGGTGAGAAATGGCAGTGCAATTAAAATCTAATGACCAAGCTCTATTTTGAGTCCCCCTTTTTGTCTCTGAGGTAAACCAAATAAAGCAGGTACATCCACGCACTCTCTCCTTTAGAAGAATGCTGTGCTAACTGAGCTCCATGTGAAGATGAAGTGTGACTCAATATCTGCATCACTGATGGTGCTGATAGGGAGTGATTCTAAAACACGAATTGTGAACCAGACCCCGTGCTGGAATATGTCATTTGACATGCTGCATTTGCCAGAATAGCACAGAGGGGCCAAGTCACTGAGCTTGCTCATCCCCTAATTGGTCCCCAGGAAGGAAGCTCTCACCTGGCTCCAAAGGAGCCCAGGGAAAGGGAGAGTTCTGCCTTCCACCTACGCACACATCCACCCACAAACCTCCCTGACTCAAAGCTCCCACAGCTTTCTGCTCTTCCTGCCTTGATTTGGTTTCCTTAGCTGCCCTAGGAGTCCTTAAAAACCCATGCAGCAGGCAGAAGTGCCAGGAGCACCAGCCATGTGCCTCCGGACCTGATGTATCTTTAATTCCGTGAAGCAGAGCAGCAGTGACAGCCTGAGTGTGAATAATTCACCAGGAGGGCTCTGGGGAGCAGCTGTGGAGCTGTCCTGGCACTCTCAGCTCAGGGGCTGGGAGGTGAAGCAGTGGAGGGTTTCTCTCCCCACATCCCCACGGCGGTGGCCCGTGAGAAACCACCTGGCTGGCCAGGAACTCCCAGGTATTCCCAGTGTGCCACACATAGAATCTGCTGGAGAGGAAGGAGCCAGCCAAGAATCCACTGGGTGATGCTCATTGTCTGGGGCTAGGGAGAGCAGGGGCTGAAGGAAATTAATTTTGGGTCAGTGAAGGTGACAGGGAAGGTGTAAAGGCCACCTCTGACACCCCCAAGAGGGACAAAGCTGTGGCTTCTGCCTCCATCAGGCAACCCCAGCACCCAAGGGTTTGCATAGCAGGGGCTGAAGAGAGACAAAAATCAACTCACACGAGTGCCTAAAGAGCTTCCTTTTCTTCCTGGAACTGCACGGTCTCAGAGTCTGTTCTAACCTAAGCGACTCTGTGATTCCATCCCAGGATTCCGTCCCCTGGGGAGAGGGGAGTGACTGTGCAGTGCTCAGTTGCCAGCTGGGGTTAACCCTCGACAGATGCCCAGCAGATTCTTTCTTCCTGATTTGTACAAAATGAAGCCATTTGATGGGTCCCTCGTGCTCCCTTAGGTACACAGGATAAATAAACCCAGAGGTGCTCAGCAAACTTCCTCTGCTGCAGGGATCAGCAACAGGGGAATTAGTTATGTAAATCACTTGGGCCCTCAAAATACAAAATACACACTGAGACTCAAATCATTCACTGAGAGAAAATTTCATCTTCCTCCTGAAATCTACAAAGGTTTTTCCCTTTGATTGTAGATTTCCCCCCCAAATCTGACTTTCCATATTCCATCACAGCTTCACAGAATTCTCTCATTCTGCCTCTCATTATTTCACATCTATCGCTTAGGGAGAATCTTCTTTTCCCAACTGTCATCCCTAATTCTTTTTCTCCAGGCATGAATATCCTCCCCCACTGCTCACCCAGGCTTGACACTGATGCCAGACCCCTGTCACAGCAGGGAATTACTCAGGAGCAGAGCTTTTCAATCCCGGAGGCACCACAGCTCACTGAAGGGATAACAGCATGCTGTGTCAGGAAACCACCCTGAGAAATCCATGGCCTCGTGCATTGAAGGCAGGGAAAAGCCTGAATTCCTCAATGCTTGTGCAGCTGGGGATATTGCAGGGGTTGATTTGAGCCCAGGGGAAGGCCGAGTGTGGGAAGAAGAGTCAGGAATCACCTCGATGCCAAGTGGGGGTGAGTTTCCCCTTTACCACTGTCACAGAGTACCTGTCTCTCATATATGTATCCCCACGTTTTCCCATTTTTTTCCCCATTCTTCCTAGTCTCCCAGGAAGTTTTCCCACATTTTTCTTCACAATGACTCCCAGCTCACACAGCACCTTCCTGTGGTCCTGCAGCTGCCTTTACCTGCTGAGCTTTAAGCTGTCCCTGGCTGTCCCCTGGACACCCCGCTCAGGTTGTTGATGCCAGGACACCCCTCTCAGCAGGGCTGTTGCTTCCTATGCAAGGTGAAAGTTGCTGAGGTCCTGACGCTGTGAAACAGCAGCAAAACCTTCATCCTCTCCCAACTTTCCTTAGTCCACCTCTTCTAAGAGGGTAAAAACCCATCTTACCTAGAGAAAGGGTCACAGCTTTTCTCATAGGATCACTAAGGTTGGAAAATCCCTCTAAGATCATCAAGTCCAGCTATCAACCCCTCACTACCACCACATTCACCACTAAGCCACATCCTCAAATGCCACATCCACACATTTTTTGAACACTTCCAGGGATGGTCACTCCACCTCTTCCCTGACTTTGGAAAAGAGACAGACGCTGTAGTCCTCTCCTCATCCCCTCAGCACGAGGAGTCGTGTTCTGGAGTCAGGGAGATCTCAGGGCTGAGGGGCAGACCTGGGCTCTGCACCCTGAACTACTCCTCTGATGACCCTATCAGCCTTTTAAAGCCCGGCTTTTGAAAACAAAAACAAGCCAAAACTGAAGTGAAAGAGGCTTTTTCTGCAACAAGCCGAGCTCTGGCAGGGTGCAGGGTGCCAGCTCTGCTGCTGAGCTGCAGTGAGCAGCTGCTCTTGGTGGAGATGCGCAGCTCTGGAGGGCTCAGAGGGAGAACTGCCCGAGCACCGAGCTCTCCTACACGTGCAGAGGCACTTACTAAGCCCCACTAACTGTGCTGCAGGGTATCTTTTGCCTTCTTATTGTGCAGGGATTAAAGCTCGGCTGCCTTGATCAGAAAGCTGTCCTGATTGCTCACAAACTCTCAGCCTCCCCAGCTAAAACTGATTTAAAGAGACAGGAAAAGCAGTGAGAAAACAGCTCCCGCTCTGTCCTTTAAAACAAACTTAATTTTGACACCTAATTATGTGCAAGCCAGGCTCATTCCTATTTCCTTTACCAAGCTGCTTTTTAGTTTTGATCTCACGGGGTGCTCACCCTCACAGGGAGGGAGGCTTTGATTAGGAGGAAGGAAAAACTCTTGGAGAGGAGAAAGGCTGAGTGAACAGAGGTTCCTGCAGCACGATGCTGCCTCTGCTCCTCACCTGCTCCGTGACCTCGGGCGTGTGGCACTGCCATCTGGGCTTTGATTTCCCTGCTTTTAAAGGAGGAGGGGGAGCAATCAGTTTCCTCCTCCGCATGCTATTTGGAGACGACGAACTGCAAAGTGCTGAACCCGAGCAGTAAAACCATTCCCGTAGCCTAATGAGAGCCCCAGAGAAGTAGCAGAATATCTCCATTTTCCCCCATCTCTTTGATGAAGAGAAAAGAAAGCCCCTGCCCTGGCTGAGAGCAAGCAGCAGCACGGCAAGTGATGCACAGAAATGTAGGGAACACTCTGGAGTGCAGGAATTCGGTTACAAGGCTGTTTGCAAGTTAATGGCTAAATCAGTTAAATGAAAGCATGGGATTTCTCCCGAGGAAAGTCGAGTCACAGTCGCAAGGAGAAGGGGAGGGGTTGTGCAGCAGGGATGACATAATCACGTTTGCGAATCACCGGCAGTGTGCATGCTTTAATCCATTAATGGGGTTTTTATCTGTGATCATAAAAAGCAGGTTACATTCAGCCTGGAAGGGAGTGAGGGTTGGAGGAGAGGGGAGGGGAGAGAAAGACAGGGAGGGAGAGAGAGGCAGAGAGCAAGGCAGAAAGAGAGCACAATTCACTCGGTGGATTGCCTGCGAGCTTGGGGCTGATAATTAGGGATCTCAGGAGAGCAGTTCCTCAGAATAACGCGCTCTCCTCAAAATGGACCGACGGGAGACGGTGGTTCAGTCCCGCTGATATTTTTTAAGCCCTCCTTGCAGTTTGATGGGCATTCCCAGCGCTTTTGTGCACGTCTCGGGAAGCGTTGACGTGGAAAGGAGCAGCGAGGAGGGGGAAGGTTGGGGGAGAAATCCGCAGCTCCTCTAAAGCCAGGTCGGGCATGCAGGGCAGCGATCAGGCTGGGCAGCAGGGCGAGCTGGGGGCACCTCGCACCATGGTCCCCCGGTGCCGGCGCGCCGCAGTTTTGGCCATGTCCCTCCTGTGACCGGACGCACCATGAGCATCTGGGAGCTGCTGCTGGCTTTCGTGCTGGTGCTGCTGATGCTCGTGGCCCTGCTGGCCAACGTGCTGGTGCTGGTGTGCTTCCTGTACAGCGCCGACATCCGCAAGCAGGTCCCGGGATTGTTCATCCTCAACCTCACCTTCTGCAACCTGTTGATGGCCGTGTCGAGCATGCCCCTGACCTTGGCTGGGATCATTTACAAGAGTCAGCCGGGAGGAGATCAGGTCTGCCACGCTGTGGGCTTCCTGGAGACTTTCCTCACCACCAACTCCATGCTGAGCATGGCAGCTCTGAGCATTGACAGGTGGATCGCTGTGGTCTTCCCTCTGAGCTACCACTCCAAGATGAGGTACCGGGACGCTGCCCTCATCCTGAGCTACACGTGGCTGCACTCGGCAGCGTTCCCCATCGTGGCAGCTTCTCTCTCCTGGGTGGGTTTCCATCACCTCTACGCCTCCTGCACGCTCTACGACAAGAGAGCAGAGGATAGGACACAGTTTGTGATTTTCACTGGGGTCTTTCACGCCCTCAGCTTCCTCCTGTCCCTGGTGGTCCTGTGTTTCACATATCTCAAAGTGCTGAAGGTGGCCCGGTTCCACTGTAAGAGGATCGACGTGATCACCATGCAGACCCTGGTGCTGCTGGTGGACATCCATCCCAGGTAAGCATCCTGTGAGTTCAGCAGCTGCTCGTGGCGCAAGAAGCGAGGAGGGGGCTCAGTGCTGTGTTACATACAGACTAATCTGTTTCATAGCAGGGGATGGAGAGGGGAACCAAACAAGCATCCTCCCTGTCGGTTTCTATTCTGCATGTTTCTTTTCACTTGTGGTTAATTCTCTGATTGCAGAAGGAATTTTTTGTTAGGTTTAAGAACATGTTTTGGGAGGGAGAGCAAACGAACAGGCGGTTTTGGCTAAGCATGCACTTCCCTTTGAGACAGTGATCAGATCACTGCACTTTGTCTCTAAAGGTGGATTTAGTGGTCAATAGCTTTGCATTTTCTGGGCACTGTCAGCCCAAAATGTTGCTGGATCCCAGGGAGGGAGGAGGCTGCACATGTCCCTTGGAGTTTGGAAGGGAATCTAAGCACAGCCTGCTGCTCCTTTTCCCAGCAGTTTTCCCGTTGCTGTGCTCTCTGTAACTTTATCATTCCTGAAGGCAGTATCCCAAGGGAATTACATCTGCAAAATCCATGTGCTCCAATGCCTGTACTTAAACCTTAACTGAGACGGAATTCAGCAGCAATGTTAATGTGACAAACGAGGGATGTATAACGCTCGATTCAAATGAGAGATTTGTGCCTCGAGACAGGAGGAGAAAAGTCCCCAGGGACTGGCAGGACTGTGGGCTGGAAGGCAAGAAGCAAACAGGGAGAGAGGAATACGTGCAAAAGTCACGCCAGGGATCATGCACAAGCTATAAACCCCGCACGAATAATCAATGTATAGATCTGGAAGGGATGGTGTGTGATGCAGGGGAGAAATCTGCCCGAGAGGAAGAGGGGAAAGCAGGGAGCAGACAGAGAGGGCAGTCCCACTCCACACATCCCATCCGAGCATCCCTGCTCCCCTGTGCTCCGCGGTGAACAGCAGCCTCTCCGCCTGCAGGCAGCCAGGGGCAGGGCTGCGGGGCTCAGAGCACGTGGGGCTGTCCTCAGACACAGGTCATGCTGTGGGGATGCCTGAGGCCGTGACAAATAAGTCTGGAAGGACCAGGGCAGGGCAGCACATTTTAGAGGAGCAGAAACATTTGCTCAGAATTCTCCTGTTAAGCTGTGTGAGCTGTCTCTTCAGCAAGAATGCAGAGCAGAACTTCGGGCGAGTCTTGAGAAACACAGGTATAAATCTTTCCTTGTTCACCAAGCCACACTGAGGGAAAAAACACCCTCCTGCCCTGCTGCTGTCTGGTTGATGAACTGTGCCTCGACTGCCTTAGTTCCTGCAGCATGAGGAGATTGTGGTGGTTACTCCCAGGAAAGTGCCATAAACCCACCAGGGCTGTTTGAAACCCCATTCGTTTTGCCTAATGCTGAAAGTATGCCTGGACTGCACAGCAAAGTTTAGTGAAAGGGCAAAAACCTCAGCGTTATTTCTCCTCCTCTGCATTTTTTCTGGTTGAGGTAGATTTGAGGGTGTTTGTGCGTTTTGTGGTGCTCTCCCTG
Source organism: Picathartes gymnocephalus (assembly GCA_013390045.1). Lineage (NCBI taxonomy): Eukaryota > Metazoa > Chordata > Aves > Passeriformes > Picathartidae > Picathartes > Picathartes gymnocephalus. The sequence goes on from WEKY01051238.1 coordinate 316,212, forward strand.
CAGGATGGGTTCATCAGTGGGGCTGTGGGAACGCTGCTTCCTTTCTTTGGGGGAGGCAGAGTTGTGCAGGCACTTTGCTGTGAGTACCCTGCAGCCCTGCCCCTCGCCTCTGCCATCAGGTTATTCTGATGCAAGGAGAGTTTCATTTCTCAGCAAGGAGAGTTTCATTTCTTTTCTGCACTACAGAACTGGTGGCTGATCGGAGCCGTGGAGGGGCTGCTTTAGCCGGTGACAGCTCCTGCTGCTGCAAGGGGCAGATCTCAGGGCACCTTCCCTCCTGCGAGAGCTGCTCAGGGGCTGCAGCTCTGCTGGAAGGGTCAGTGATGCCCAGAAATGTCTGACATAACAGAGGCATCCTTTGCACTTTGTAACAGGCGACTTGAGGGTGCACTGGAGTACCTGACTGCACAGCTAGGGGTGCTGCCAGAGTCCACACCAGAGAACAAAGTTTGCAAGCCCAGTTTGGACTACTCTGACTCCTCTGGCTCTTTGCAGGGTCCAGTTTCAATGCTGGGAAATGAGTACAGACAATTTTCTGCTCCCTCTGACTCAGAATGGCCTCGCAGGGGGGTCTGGTGACAGGGGTTGTGACAGATGGCTTTATTACCTGTGACAGACAGACACGAGTGATCTCCTGAAGATCACTCAAGATGAGCACAAAGGAAACCTCCAAATACCCTACAAATTTGTGTTAATGTTTAGGGCACATGTCCTTCCAAGTTAGCTTAGGATTTTTTAGTGGATCTTGCTTTTTCTTTGTTCTTAAGACCAAAATATCTTGGGTATTGTGGGAGATTTGGGCAAAATTTCACTTAAGTGCTTAACCCATGTATTTCTTCATTCAAATTATCTATATTATCGTTTTTGGTGTATCCAGCTCTGCACATCTTAAGGTCCAGTATCCCATAAACTTTGTTTAAAATACCAAACCTTCAAAGGGATATATCTCAGATTTCCCAGGATATTAAAACCTTTAAATGAAAGCTTAGTCAATAATCCTGTTCTATTACTGATGTCACTACTAGAACTCACACGTGTCTTATCTTAGTGCATGAAACTGTGTGCAAAAGCAAAATATTCATCTGTGTACATTGTCTACATGAAGGAGTGAGATAAAATACCTTCTTCTCTGATGTGGTATTTATTGGATACATCTGGAAAGGCTGAACAAAAGGAATGGGTTTAAGTCTGTCAAGACAGTCATGGGTGAGCTCCAGGAGTGAGAGACAGCTTTGGATGGGCCAGTAAGGAGAAGATGTAACTGGGGAAACAGAGACAAAAAATACAGAACCCTCTCCTCCCTAACAACACCTTAATTGAGCTGCTTTGGAAATTCACTTTCCTGTATTGCCATGGGCTTGGGAAATTATGAATTTAAGGTCTTAAACGAAGCTCATGAAACTCTCAGATCATTTTTTGCACATAAAAATCCTCCAAGTTTCCCTGCTCTTGCAGAACTGAAAGCACATAGGTTCCCTTGAAAAGGCAGATGCTTTTTCCCTTCTCAGCTGTCATTTCTAGCTGCAAATAACTCATATATAGAACATGTAACACCTTTAAATGTGTCATATTATTTAAGAGAAAGGCAATTTGTTAGAAGAACAAACTTTTCCTCCAGTATTTATTTCATCACGTCATGATAGTTGCTCTGGGGACTGGCAATGTAAGACCAAATTTAGAATGGAACAAAAGAAACACTTTTTCTTTAACACAACCAGAAAGGAACATAAGAACTCCTTGCAACAGAGATCACTGAAACACACTGAGATCCTCAGGACACAACAGGTGTTTGGATGTCCATAAAACATTTACAGATAAAGTAAATAATGGAAGGGTATGGCCATGAGCCTCAGAGCTGTGAGAGAGTGGAGCCTGAGAGTGAGTCATCAATTAAAAATTTACAACAAAAATGGAAACACCAATGCCAAGCAGTTGGGGTTTTTGAAAATATATATTTATATATATCTAAATGCAAGACATGGGCCAGCTCATTCAGTTTGCCTGAGAAGTGACTGTGTCACTGTCAGATTTTTGCATGGAGCCAACATGTGGGAGCTCTGCCATGAGCACAAAGAGGGGTTCAGGATGGCAGTCTGGCTTTGCTGTGCCCTTCCCAAAGGGATCTACTGAGGTACAGCGTGAGATACCAGTGCTCCCCATCCAATCCACCTGCCTGGGGTAGACAGGAACTCATCCACTTCCCTCAGGGATCACAGGGAGCACAGGAGTCACTCAAACAGACAGAGGAAGAGGATGAGATTTCACATTAATCTCTGTTTTCACAAGAAATTGTGCTGATTTCAGGGATTTTTTGCACTGAAAGCAAGGTCTCAGCCCTGTGCTCCTTGCTGGCACAGCGAGGGAATTCAGAGCTCTCTGCTGAGACCTCCAACAGGAAACTCAAAGGAAAAGCTCTTGTCCTAAAATACCACGGGTAGGGGGGAAAAAAACCAATGTGTGACTAATTTGTACCTGTTTAGTTGGAAACAGGGCTGGTTTGAGGTGAGGAATGAGGATATCTCAGCCCTGAGGATTTATTAAACAATTCCAGCCTTGTGGAGCATTCAGCAGGGCAGCCCTGCAGATCAGATGGAATATTTGTGGCCACACAGTTCACAGCTATGGGATACAGTGATTGCCCCCATGTTGGGCTGAAGCTTCAGAGTGTTCTTTTTCCTGTTACGATCTTGTTGTTTTGTTGCTTCTCTTGCTGGGAAGTTTCTCCTCTCCAAGGCAGTGGGGTTGGAATTGCTGTTTCTAGGGAAGTAGCCTGCTGCTCATCCCCACATCGGATATTTTCCAAATCTCTGAGCATCATCCTGCCTGCTAAAACAGCTTACAGCAGCTCAAAACGGAGCTGCAAAGTGAATTCAAGGATGAATTCCACCAATTTTGCTACAGATCAATTGATATAATGGGAGGTGTGCACATAAATACACAACCACGTATCTGCCAGTAACTCTGTGGAGGGCAAGATGATCAGACAATGCATTCAATATTTGGTACTGTCCCACATAAATGCAGTGCACCTGCTATTGATTTGTGCAATTCAAACAGATTGTTCCCCATCATCCCACGGCGAGGCCACTAAAGATTTTTGCCTGATGCCATGACTGATGCTCCTGCTTGTGTCTCGTGTCACACAGCGTGCGAGAGCGGTGTCTCGAAGAGCAAAGGAGACGGAGGCAGCGGGCAACGAAGAAAATCAGTACCTTTATTGGTACTTTCATACTTTGCTTTGCACCTTATGTAATTACAAGGTAAGTGTGAACCTACATCCTTGGAAAAGGCTGCTGAGATGCACTCCTAACTCAGGGAAGTAGGGCACTCTGAGCCACAAGATCATCCCAGCCTCCCGGGAAAATTTGATGCGCTGTTTTCCACTCCTGCGACAGAAGTTGCACTGGCTGAGCTAATAAATGATGTAAAATGTCACAGTGCTTCTCCACCCAGTCCTGATGCAGTCTGAGGGTCAGACTCTGCTCACTCAGCCCAGTCCATGTGCTGCTTGCACGAGAGGGATTTAGGAAGTCAGTCCATAAGGTTTTGCAGAATTTTCCAGTTGTCACCTCGTGCTCTGATTGACTCCCCAGCCCAGGGGTTGATCTCCAGGGAAACATTCACCTGAGCATCTCAGACTGTAAAAACTTGGTCAACAAGATCCAGCTGAGGTGAGAACATGGTCCACAGGCTTACATAACAGTTTTGTCTGATTGGGTAGAGTTTATTAGTCATGAATATCCAGTATCAAAGCTGTGCTGGCTCATAACTAAAACAACTTCTTGTAATTTATGGTCAGATGTCCATACACCAGCTTATCTCTGGAAATGACTCCTGTACGAAGCACTAAATTACTACTATGAAATAAAAATTTTTAGAAAGTTAGTGCATCCAGAAAAAAAGTTGTCTAGCTGTTGAAGGAAATTTACAGCTTGCATTCCTTTTTAAAAGATTTTGGAAAAACTGAGATGCTGCTATGAACAACAGAGAAAGAAAAAAAAATTAAAATATCTCCTATTCCAATATTATTAAATAGAAATTAGTGTGGCTGACTTCAGTCAAACTCAGATCCACTTTTAAAAGTCCTTGAAAAATCTGGATTAAGAGTCAATATAATTGAATGTTTGGCCAACCTTGAGCTTTTCCAATTCAGTGTAATACCCTGAATTTCCAGAATTAGAAAATAAAAGTAATTTACTAGAATTACCTTCACTCTGTGGCCACAAGACACCACTGCAAGCCATGCACTTAAATGGTATGAAAGTATTTGTAATTAAGGACATTTAGCCTTAATTCTCAAGCTTTAAGATATTAAAATATTTGTCTTTTTGCAAGAGGCCAATTTTCATTTCATGTTGGGTCTCTGAACTTAATGAAAATCCTCCCAGTCACGGAATAGCTGGCAGCTCATCCTGGGTGTCACCGAGTGCTCCAGCCAGAGCTGTCAGGAGCGTTTTTGTGCTCCTCCAAAGGCATCTCAGCACTCAGGCACCACCTCCCCACCTCCTCCTCACTCTGTGGCATCCCAATTTGTGTCCCAGTGGCCTTAAGATAGAGAAGAGGGGCTGGAAAAATCCTGAGCCTCCTCCCTGGAGTCTGCACAAGGATCACTTAAATGTTCTCCTGCTGAGGAACAGTTTCTCCACAGGGATCGATGGTGAGCAGAGGAAAAACGCAGGGTCCTGGGTGCGTGGGGGTGTTTTGGGGGAGGGTGGGAGCTGCTCAGACACATCAGGAGGGGTGAAGTTCCCCACATTCCTGCCCTTTTCCGTTCTGATGTGTGTGAGGGGATCGCCACACAGCAGGCTGAAGGGAATTCCCCCTTTTGCTCCCTGGGAGTCCTTGCAGGGCCGGGTGTCCCAGGACATCCATCCTTTGCTCCCCTGGGCTCCCCACACAGGGCTGAGCATGAGGACACTGAGGGACTGGGACAATTGGATTTTAATTGTGTGAGCAAGCAGTAATTTCTGGACCATGTCCAGTGCTTTGCATTCTCAATCCATTCCAGTTCAAGCTGTGGGCAGAAGTCGGGAGAGGGAGTGCCTCTCAGTCAGTTCTAATCAGAAATATACTCCAATTAAACATGCTTTTAAGTACTCCCTGAACGGGGGGCTGACAGCAGCAAATCACAAGGTTTTACTACAACATCTTTCTGTTTCACCATTAAAAATATTCCATGAACCACTGAAGGAGTTGTGCTCATGACATGATCCCAGACAGATAAATTCTCCTCCAGATAAACCAGAGTTTTTCAGACCACATGGAGGTAAAAATCACTTGCTTTCAATCAAATGAAGATTAGGCACTTCATTTATCAAGAAAACACCCTTCTTATTAGTTCAGTGAATGACCTTAAGTGCTGTATCAGAATCTGATTGTCTTTGATCCAGTGTTTCCTCTGTACCAGCATGACAGGTGTATTCCCCACATTATTTATTTCTAGGCACAGCTTGTTTCTTGTTCTGTAAAATAGCCTACCAGTACACATCTCTTCCTTTGCTATATTTATCATTATGCAATTAAATATACTTCTTCCAAACCTCTTTTCTCCGAGGATCTTTTTCATAAGAGAAATGAAGGTAAGTCATACACGTTTCTAATATTCATTTCCAACTCCAGGCATTTCATACTGAAATACAGAACTTTGCTCATGTAAGTTAATAAGTGCTGTCAACGTGTGAGGAAATTGGCCTTAAATTAAAAATCCTGAAGTAATAGCAGGCAGAAGTTCATAGTCCCAAGCCCTCAGGTTACAGAGGAGGATGGTGGAACAGGCAGAAGATGATTAAAATTCTGTTCTATCATCTCTGGGGCACAGGGGTGAAAAAACTCTGCTTTCAAACTGTTGTTTGCCCTCTGCATATGCAGATCCTGCTTGGGCACACAAGAAGCTCAGAATTCTTCTGCAATTTGTGTTCTTCAGCCTCCCAGCTGGATGGGAACTCTTTCAGGAAGATATTTTAGTGTAGTGATTAACTGCACGTGTAAATAAAGGATTTCCAGTGTGCATTATGTGTGTAGAGATCAAGGTCACACTCTTCGACATGGCATTCTCATTTGTTTACTGAAGGGGAGATAAAATAATTGTGTAACCACATGACATGACACTCTGCAGAGTTAAAAGTTTCTAAAATATGAACAAAATATCACAGAGAAAGAGCTTACACCTATGAAATAAAAAGGGTTTGAAGACCATAAGAAGAGACGCTTATGAAAGCAAGCCAGGGAGTTATGTAGTTGATACTGTAAAACTTAATTTACAGGTAGCACTGAAATATTAATGTTCCGTCACTGAAAATGTCTTCTTTTAGGCTGAAAGGTTTCATGAAAATGGAAGCTATGCATATAATTTCCCTCACAAATGAGAAACAAAACCTTTCAAAGGCAATAAATTCTGTGATATGCCTTGAAAGGCTGACATTTAATTGTTTGTACATGAAATGGAAATGCATAGCTTGGGGTTTGGCTGCATTTCTGTATTTGCTGCTTGATAACTGCAAATGTAATTTACTATAAAAAATAATACCTGAGAATTGAATGATGTGTAAATGTCAAGGAAGGTTACGGAATGCAAGGAAAATATTTAAAATTTTGTTAATAAAAGTGTAGGCTTTTCGTTTGATCAGTCAATGAAGGTAAAATTAGCAAGTCTAGGCTTGCCACTGAAGTGTCTGTCTGATGTGCTTTAAATGGAGATTGTTAATGTCTCATAGAACTGACTGACAGAGCCTCAGACACAAATTTGTCATATTTTGGTTATTCAAGGCATCCACTGAATTTAATTAAACATAATCAAATTCACATCTGTAAAGCACTCAGTAAAAATAAATCATCCAAATGAAATTCAGCACGATGAAATTCAAAATGTGAAGTAGGCATTGAATAAATGAAGCGGAGAACAACAAGGATGGCTCACGGTAGATTACAAAGTAAATATGACTCGGGAGATGATTAATTTCAAAATTGTCAATTCTTATTTTAGAACACATTAATGTGGATGTCATAAGTTGCATTTTATTAAAGAAGAGAGAATGAGACCACCTGGAAGCTCCAGCAGATGAAAATTTTGTCTCAGTTCTGATCTTACTTGTAGCAGAGATAACGACCGTGAGTTACAAGGAGAGGTTGAAAGAAGATTTCTTTAGTTGAGACGAAGGGAGAGAGAAATGGGACAGACAGGGGTCCTTTGGGACCTCAAAGTTGCCGAGCCAAGCAGCACCAGTGGAGTGGCACAAGCAATTCCCAAGTATTTTCATGTGACATTCCCTGGTCACCTAAAATGTCCCTCACATTGACTGGACCGTGTCATTTTCCAACATTATTTTAAATAATATGTTGTAGTGAAAGGTTATGGAACAGGAATAAAAGGACTGAGGGGAAAAAAAAAAAAATCCTCGTCTAATCCTCTTGAAGTGCCAACATTATTGTCATTGCTGCTGCAGGAACCACCCTTCAGAAAGCTCCTGGGAAGCAGTGCTTTGTCTGGAGAAATGTGAGCAACTGGAGTATTTCCCAGGCAGATTTAGGAACATCTGCTGCTGCAGACAGGTTAACAGCAAACATCTGATCTGCCCTGTGGGGCTCTGTAAGAGCACACGTGGCTGTTTGACCTCTCTGAAAATCAATACTTCCTAACAGATATAGAGGCATATTGAACAGAGCTGCCCTTTGGTGTTGCTCGAAGACATGGGGAGTTATCAATATTTCCCTGTCAAAAACGCCCTCTCTCAGCACAGAGTGAGCTATCTGGGCTAGTGTAGGTCTGAGGAGCACGTGAAGCTCTTCCTTCTCCCCCTCCCATAATGATTTAAAAGCTTTGCCTTGCTAAGTTTGTTGCAAATGTGAATCCTTGCCCTTTGAACCGGCCAGTTTTTAAATTCAAGGTATGACACACCGTCTCAGGGATGAATTTTCCTTGTGTGCCTCTGTGACTCAGACAAACTGTTTAAAGGCAGTGAACTCTCTCTAGGGGTTGGACTGGCCAGGAGAGCTGGGTAGCCCTGGTGAGGTGGCTTAGAGGCTCTACAGGGGACCTAGAACCACGAGTTCAGACTGATGCTGGGGTTTCAGATTGCTGATTGCAGAGGAATATGACTGCCATGAGACCAAGCAACGGCACCTTGGCAATCTGACCTCAAGGTTACATTTGCAGTCTTTAAAATTTATGAGGAGGACAATACATGTATTTTCATGAGTATGGCTTTATTTTCTTTAGTTTTGTTGCAAATGCCCAGCAACAATTTGAAGGTTTGGGGTGGATTCATGCTTAGAGTTGTTTTTAATATTTCGCTCTCTCACCCTTCCTCTTTCCCCAGACTTGTTGAATTGTCCTCTGTGGTCCACATCAGCTCCCACTGGGGGATCATTGCCAAGTGCTTGGCTTACAGCAAAGCTGTTTCAGACCCTTTTGTGTACTCTTTGCTACGGCACCAGTACAAGAAGACGTGGAAGGACATGCTAAACAAGATCCTCAAGAGGAGCTCCATCAACTCCTCGGCGCTGGCGGGCGAGTCGCGCACCCGGAACCTTCCGCAGCTGAGCGAGTGAGGAGCCTGCTGTGGGACACAGAAAGCGATATTTGTGCAACAACAGCAACTAGCCCATCCCTAGTAGCTCTCCTCAGCTGTCCAGGTTTTGGGAGGCAGCTGTGGGCAGGGTGAAGCCCAGCCCGTGCCCCTCCATGTGACTCTGGGCCTCCTGCCTCCGACTGGAAGCGCTCGATCGATCCGTGGTCCTGCAGGCTCCACAAATACAAATCTCCCATTGATTTCCATCAGCAGCTGCATCTGTAGGCAAAAAAAGTGGTCCTCAGCAGAGGGACTCGTGAAAGTAACGGGAGCAAAACGCTGCTGTGGTAAGATTATTCTAAGAAGCTGCACAGGGATATTTGTGCTGTGTTTGTCACTGGCTGCAGGTTGAGCTCCCTCTGATGTAGCTGCCAATGTGGCTTTGCAAAAACCACCTCACCCTACTGGCTTGAGAAGGTTGTGTGTAGAAAATATCTTAATGGGAAAAGCTTAAAAAATTGTTTAAATACTCATCCAGTTCCCAACACTGTTCAGTCTTTTCTGACATATATATTTGGAAGAATCCTGTAGAATTGAAGGAAGAGAAAAAGCACTTTTGGAGTGTGCTGGATTCAGCCATGTCTTCTCTAAATTGTTAAAGTTATTTACAGAGAATCCCACTAATATTCTCCCCATTAAATTTCAGGAAAATACAAATGGCAGACCGGGTGGAAAGGTCATAATGCCTCCTGCCCACCTTCCACATAGCTGAGCCCTGAAAAGCTGGATTTTGCCCAAAGCTGTAGATCTGGGCCCTGTGCCCAGGAGGAAAAACAACAAAACTCTTTTTCTGAGTTATTAATCATGGTAATTTTTCCTACTTAAAGGAAAGATGAGCCTAAATCCGAGTTTCAAGTATAATTTCCAAAGCAAGTGGGGCACAAATAATAGGCCCCCCCTCTCCAGCATGAGAGTGGAGCCAATAATCTGAATCCACATCTGAACGTGCAAATCTCTGGAGGTTTCAGTACAAATCTTTATAGCTCTGGATTGCAGTTCTGCATGGGAACACGATTAACATTTACCATGCACTCTGATGCATGCCCAGATTTTAAAATAGGCTTGGTTAACTGGGCTTCATGAATGCAATGGCAGCTTCGATAACAGCTGTACTTCCACCTATCCTTGCTCATATTCCAACTCTAAATGCCATTCTGGGGAAATAAGGCCTCAAGTAGTAAAACATGTGGGATTACTTTTTAGTTGCCACCTTCTCTCACGCAAGAAAAGGGCTTGGTACATTGCAAAAAATGTCCACTGTTGAATTTTCTGGCCTCTGATTCAAAGCCCAGACTGGGAACTCAGTGAGGGGCTTCACTCCAAAGTCAGTGAATGTGGGGTAACACCTCAGTTATTATGTGAAGATTATCAGCTGGTTTGTAAACAAAAATTTTCAGCTTTTTAATTTCCATCATTAAAAAATACCATGATTACAATAAAACCCACACATAATTACAGCCACAGAACTTAAGTAAGGTTTTAAAACACTGCATTCAAATGAGCCCTTAGCCAGATCAAATAGTCTACCTCATCTTAATAATTTTGCTTCTTAGGCTTAACATAATTTTCTCAGGTGCAATAGACAAAAACACCCAGCTCAATACTTTTTTCTTAAGAAATTCAAGACATATTGATTATTGGATTGTATTAGAATACAGGATGTTAGAAAGTTGATTATTACTGAGTTTAAAAAGATTAAAAGCTCTATATTGAGCATGTTTGACTAAGACCAATTTTACTAAATTGCACCAGGAAGGTTCACAGATGTTACAAACTTACACATGGAGCTGATGCCAAAGTCAATGGGAGGTTTGTATGTCAATAAAGGCAGCTCCAGAAACATTTAAACCTTCAAATTCAAAGAGAGTAAGCTAATTTCCCAGGAAAAAAAAACAAACAACCAAATCATAATCCATTTAGGATGTCTAGTAAAAGATGGAGAATACAGCACTGGACTTGTCTCATTATGCTTGTGCATCACAGTCAGTCACTGGTTGATTTATATCCCACCATGAGCAATAAATCTCTCCCCTTGTATGTGTTTAAAAATTCGTCTCTCTTTCATGGTGCCTTTCTTCTATAATTAACCTTATAACAGAGAATAGATATAATTTCCCCTTCCTTGCATCAGCTCTCTGTCATATTTTGACCATCTGAAGCAAGCAGGAGTTGTAAATGCTGGTGCTTGACAAACTGCCTCAGTACACAAAATAAAAATAACACCCCAGCATTTCCTGATGACATTTTATAGGATACTCAAAATATGATACTGTGGCTTGTTATGTGCTAGATTTTCAGCTGAATTCTTATAGGCAACTGGCAAAATTTCCTAAAATGTGTGTCTCAGTGATGAATGTAGATGTGAGTTACTATCTGTCTGCTGAGTATTATATGTACTATACAGCACTCTGACTCGAGTGAGTTAAAATAATGATGGTAAACGTAATGCACAATATTTATTACCTCTGCTCACAAAGCAGAGCTGTTCTCTCGTCAAACACACGTGTGCAAGGGGGTTGTGGGAAATTTCCATTTGTTACTTCAGTATTTTTGAAAAAGTTTGTAAAGTTTGGCTGCAAACTGTGCCCAAAATCTGGAGCTGCATGTGCAAAATTCGGGCAGCTGCTTAGGCAATATGCAGCTTTCTGTTTGTTGGTATCTGTGACCCATGTGCAATATCTACTCCTCACATGCATGTTCAATTAACATTTCCTTCATATCTTGTAAATTTGGCAGGCAGAGCACTGGCAGATGATGAAGAGAATGTGGTCCACTCTGTCTTTTTGTGGATTCTGGGCTTTTCCCTTTGTACATTTTAACGGTTTTTACATAATTTCAGAGCCCTCACTGTGAACTGTGATCCTGGTTTCTGTTGTGTTCTCGAGCCAGTTTGAATGGGAAGATCTGGGTAGATGCGTTTGGCAAAAACGATGAGAGACTCATAAGGGTTTGCTGCATGTTTATTAAATACCAGGCCCTCTCTTGACATCAATCAAAATAATGGTGGTTTCACCTGAGGATTGGGTCCATTAGATGGCTTTATCCAGGGTTTATAGATCTGTCTCAATGTGTAGGCCCCTGTTTTTATGGTATTTCCAAATGGAAGGATGGAAACAGGACTCAGGGAGTTCCTCTGTGTGCAAGCGCTCACTTTCAACGTCAGGCAACCACGTAACTGATGAAGTTCTATTCCTGTTCTTACACTTCGGGCAGGTGACCCTAAATACCTCTTTTCAGTAGCCCTAAATCAGACTTTTTAGAACTTGCCTTATGTCTGAAAAAAAAACCACCAAAACAAAACTTAGAGATTAAAAATGCTCCAGATAAATCTTTTTGAATCCTGGTGACTGCTGGAGCAGCAGCCACACATATCACAGCATCCTAGAGCAGCTGAGGTTGGAAGGAACCTCAAAAGGCCCCCAAAAGCTACATCCCTGCCTCTGGCAGTGATTTGCCCTCTCAGTTTTACCAATGCATCTAGCAAATTATCCTGGTCTTCTTCAGGTCAACAGTAAAATACTCTGGCAAGGATATTCTTTAAAAAAAAATAACTTTGGGAAGACATTTTAGACTTAACTTCAAAAACCAGCTGTATCAAAACATCTTTATGAGGTTCCAAAATCGAGGCAGGAATAGATGTGAATGGGAAGCTGAGGGTAAGGGAGGTCGGGAAGCAAAAATTGGCTTTGCTGTAATGATTTGGGATTTTCCCAGTGCCCTGTTTCCACCCTGAGAGCTCTCCAAGTCTCTTGGACATTCACTCACTCCAAAGAGAAAGGTGAAAATCCTGTCAAAGCCCTGTAGCTGCCATAGAAGAAGCCTTTTGGGTCTGAGAAGACTCTAATGGTTTTCAAGTGGTTCGTAAGGAAACTACTCATGTTGTTCGAATGACCAGAGAGTCTAATTCTTAAAGTCCAACAGGTTTAGGTCGCTTGCAGAATGTGAATTTTTCTGGACCTGCATGCCTAAGGTTTCACAGCTCCCTTATCTCTCTTAATCCTACATGAAGAAGGCTCTGAATATCTTGTCCTGTACATTTTCACATGTACAGTGAATATCTCTGGAACAACCCTTTGGAAATTGCTTTTCTCTGCTGTTAGATCTGTCTTCTCCCCACACTCAAATGTTCTTACGATTAAACAAAGCTTAAAAGCAGAGACAGAGACCTCACACCTCTGTCAGCTCATTGTTACTTGACTCTAAAAATCACTGATGAGCATGGAAAGCTCAGTTAGACCCCGATCCCATGGTCACTGTGTGGTTTTGCTTTGCTGGATTGGGAGGGCTGAGCACAGGTTTCTGTGTCTGCAGAATCAGGGATTACGTCTTTGTAACCTCCCAGACCTGAATAAGTGAGAACAATGACATTGTAGCCTTAAATCTATTTATTTTCAGTTTGTTTTTCATGTTTTCATCATTCAACATAGTGAAAATTTTCAATGGGTGACGTTTTTTTAGGAAAAAATCCTGCTCTGAGAGGCTGCTGTCCCTGTTGGGAGGGTATAAAAGTTTACATGGAGAAAAGAGCTGCTGCAGTCTTTGTAAAATGTCAGCTTCCTACCTGTACTCCTGGTGTGTTTGGTGTAAATATGTATTTAGGATTGTTGGTTTTTAAGCAAATACTGCTGGTCTAATGAACTGGAGAAGCTGCTGTAGTTTATCATAAATGTCTATATTTGTAGGGAGGAGGATTGGCCCTACAGGCTGTAAGTGCTCTTCAGAAATGAGTGTGCCAAGAACCAAAATGCATCAGGGGTGTGACAGCAGGGCTGGCAGTTGTGGAGTAAAATAACTTTTTTTGTTGTAGTGGAAGAAACGCTATTTCACGTGGTTTCAATATACCCAAAGGCACGAGTCCATATGGCTGATTATTTACACACAGAGTCATGTTAGGAAAAGGATTTCCATTTGGAATTGTTACTGAGTCATGGAATCACAGAATGGTTTGGGCTGGAAGGGACCTTAAAGCCCACCCAGTGCCACCCCTGCCATGGGCAGGGACACCTCCCACTGTCCCAGGCTGCTCCAAGTTCTGCTCCAGCCTGGCCTTGGGCACTGCCAGGGATCCAGGGGCAGCCACAGCTTCTCTGGGCACCCTGTGCCAGGGCCTCCCCACCCTCACAGGGAAGAATCTCTCCCTAATATCCAATCCAAACCTGTCAGTTTGAGTCCATTTCCCCTTGTCCTGTCACTCCCTGCTCTTGTCCAAACTCCCTCTCCATCTTTCCAGCATTAGAAAACTCTTTCCTGGTCACTGTACTTCTACAATCAGAGCTTTAAAAGAAACCTTTTTTAAAAGTCATGCAAAGAGCAAAAAAATCAAAAGGCCCCGTTCCCTTGGGATTTGGATGCAGTGCTTTTGAGTGATCAGCTGGAGCATCCCAGTGAGATATTGGTGGGGCTGCAGCAGGTCCCTGGTGCAGAGCTGGCTGCAGCCTTCCCCTTGCTGCCCATCCCTGTGTCCTGCTCTGTATTGCACTTGTGTTACCCGGAGCTCTTCAACAAAAACTTCACAAAGCCCTGGCAGATACCAAAGTGTTTTATTTTACCTCCTGACCACTGAACCCTTGTGCACAGACAGGGAAATTCTCCTGTTTTGCTAATGAGCACCAGAGGGGAAAAAATACAAAGGAAGAAATCTCATTAATTGAATGAGTTTTGTGAGGAAAAGGTCAGTAAAATTCTCAGTGTCCTCAGGGTCACACAGCAAACAAGTGACAAGGCTGGGGACCAGTTCTTTGTGCTCTGTACCCAGCCTCACTCACATAAAATAAATCTACCTGCATCAGCCAGACTAAAGAATGGGTCTTTTTATAGCAGAAACCATAGGGCTTCCCAGATAAGACATTTGAAAACTATTACCACATATTGCCTTGGAAAATGGAAATAGGTAACTAAGAGGTGCCTTGATTAACTTTATTTATACACAGGGCATTTTTCTAATCCTTAGATTTTTTTTTTTTCACAGCGTTTTTATTTTTGAAGATTATTTTAGCATTGAAATTTCCGTATATTTGGCAATCACTAATCACTCCCTTCTGAATTCTTGCAGGAATGTAACCTATTACCAATCCTTCCAGATACAGTTAGATATAAACATTTACCCCTAGATTAGATTATTAAAAGATTATTTGATTTAAAAAAAAAATGTTAGGAGCTAGTTTTACAACTCCTTGCTGCAAGGACAGTGGGGTTGCTTGGGTTAGTAAGGACCATTCATATCATGAGAGGTATAAAAAATCCACTCTGTGTATCCAAAGTATTCATTTTGTTTTGCAAACATTGAAAATAGATGGTTTCCTATTTCTAAAAGCACCTAGAGCCAGTCTGAAGGAAAATAGTTATGAAATAACATTAGTAACAGCTGCTGTAGATAGGGCATGTTTGATTATATTATTATAAATATACCACTATAATTTATTGCATTGAACTTTTTTGTATAACAAGGGGGTGTAATTGCAGGGGCTATTTATTTAGGGGGAAAATAGGAATATAAATGAAACTTTTCTAAATTGCATGGATAAAGGGATGCACAGACCTCTTTTTAATGACAACACTCTCAAGAGTGCCATGATTTAACATGGATTTGAGGGTCCCAGGTAAGATAAACTCTGAGAGTCTCCTAAGAGATATTCCAGAGAAACAAATCCATTCATGCAAAGGCAGACACATAAAATCCTCTGTGTCTACAGTTTAAAGGAATAAAAAAAAAAAAATAAAATTAATGTTAATCCTGAGTTCGTATTTTGAAGAATGGGGCCTGTGCTGTCTGTTCTGTTTACAATGGCTTGTGCTTTGTGGGTACATATCAAATGTTGTAATATATTTTTATTACATAGAGTTAATGGTTAATACAAAGTGACATATATAAATAAATACATATTATATCTGTATATTGTGATTTTGTTAACTATACTGTTCATGAGATGTGATTATCACAAATGACTTGGCATGAGCTATTTTTTCATATAAAATTAATGCTTTAAAAAGTCTGTTTCACTTCATTGTTGCAAAAGTCAAGCCTGTGGTGTCATTGCAATGCTGTGACCTGGTCAGTCCCTCCTGTTTTTTGGAAAACAGCTACAAAGTCCATTGGAATGGAATATTACCTCATTCCAATATGAGAGGAATTTCACAGGTGGAATCATTGGAGAATCTGAATATAGAATGCTTATGTCTAGTCTAGAATATATGTTTAGTCCTAGGACACGTGACTCTATTTAAGTTTAGTTATTCCCTGACATCTTGGGCAGGTTTCAGGGTTGGTGTGAAACCAAAGTTGAGGCTTCCTTTTCCTGCTCCCTGAACATCCTTCCCCATCCAGAGTTCCCACAAAAAGGTCTCAGATTGAAGATCACCCAAGTGGCAAACGCTGCACAGGGAAAAACCTCAGGTCCTCACAGAGCAGAGTCTTTCACTGTCCGTGTAAAGTACAAATTCTTGGTCCCCAATTTTTTTTTCTGCCGATTTTCAGGGCTTAATCATGAATACTTTAATAACTGATAATGAATTTTAATAACCATGTAGAATCACCGAATAGCTTGGATTGGAATGGACCTTAAAGGTTGTTTCACTCCACACCCCCTGCCTTGGGCAGACACCTCCCACTCCCTGGAATCAGCAACACTTCCAGGCTTCTCCCTGTGATCTCCAGACACAGATTTGAGCTGAAGATTAAATTCCACTCCAGTGCACAGATTTGGCCTCCTAAGGGCTCTTTTGCTTCCCATACAGGTGTTAAATCTCCACTGCAGAAAAGCAGAAGAGATCCCAGAAGAGCTGAAAATTCCCAGACATCAAATAATTTCTGATTTAACCAGCAGGATTACTTTGTGCTGCGTCTTTTATCCCCACTTCCCCCCATTATTTTAAATAACTATTTTCCCCACCTTTCTCCGTGCATGCCCCACCTCATGAACAGGAGTCTCCACAGATTTACACCCTGCTCTCACACAGGCTGGCAGGGCTGGCTGAGGTAAATAATTTATTCACCTTCAGCCTGTAGCCACTTGGAATTTGTACTGAGAGCAAGGCACAGATCAGGCTCCAAATGAAAAGTTCTCACCGTTGTCTTTGAAAGGAGAAGCTGGCTCTGCAAACCTCAGCACAACAATCACGTTCTCACACGGGGGGAGAGGCATTTCCCAGGATCTCAGCTCCAGGCTCAGACAAACAGGCAAAGGAAACCTGCTAACACCACGTGAGGGATTCTGGGATGCTGTTCCCTCTCTGAATCTGTGGGAGGTTCTATTTTGCTCTGGTCTCCATTACAACTTTTTTCTTCATCCCTTAGGAAGGACCTAAATATTGTCTTTCACAGTACAAAGGCAAATGCAAAGGAATTCCTTTCCTGGAAAGTTTCACCTGGAGGTTTAGCAGAGAGAGAATAATTACCCTGGAAAATGCAAGGAAGTGTAGTTTCAAAGGGCTTGCCACCCATGTCATTATGTAACTTTTTTCTTTTGCCAGCATCATGCTAGAACCAACTTCAAAGCCTCGTGCCAACTTCTGCTGGCCTGGCTTTGGGAGGAAAGCAGCTGCACAGCCAGCAAGGCAGTGGGCACATTCCCAGCATGGCAGGGCACCTCAAACAATGCAAAAACAATGCAAATATTTACTTTATTCCTTCGGGGCACGTACAGCATAGAAGAGGGGCCCAGGCAGAGCTGTAGGAATCTCAACACAAAAATAAAGAGCTCAGGTGTGTCCCTGAGCCACTCTGATCCCTGACACTGGAGCAGCACAGCAAATCTCAGCACAGCACCGGGGGCCCAAGGGGCCTCTGGAGGGAAAAGGTTGGGAGCCTTTCAGTGGCTTCTGGGACATTTGATGACAAGCAGGGGACCTGAACTGGTATTCCATCCCCTCGTGTTGCTGCACAGACTGTTTTCCAGTGGTTGTGCTGGAACAGGCTGTGCAAATATCATGGAAATATCCATTTTAATCAGAAGGCTGGAGCCCCTCTGCTCTGGGACAGGCGGGGAGAGCTGGGGGTGCTCACCTGGAGAGGAGAAGGCTCCAGGGAGAGCTCAGAGCCCCTTCCAGGGCCTAAAGGGGCTCCAGGAGAGCTGGAGAGGGACTGGGGACAAGGGATGGAGGGACAGGACATAGGGAATGGCTTCCCACTGCCAGAGGGATAGATGGGATACTGGGGAGAAATTCTTCCCAGTTAAAAACCATTGCCCCTTGTCCTGTCATGAGCTGCCTCTATACAAAGTCCCTCTCCCTCACTTTTATAACCCCTCTTAAGCTACAGAATGACCCAGAAACAAACAGCAAACCTGGCAGGACTCTGAGGGTCAGAATTGATCCATGTTGAGTTTTTTCTGAACTTGGACAGGAGAGTAAGAGCCAGGGTTGCACTTTCCCACATTAACATTTACAAAGGCCTACACTTTCTCAGGATTGCAAATTCTTGTTTTACCACTATGAGGAAAAAACCCCTGAGATTTCGAGTTTTTAATACATACAAAGTCATCATTTGTTAGTTTTTACAAGGCTACTTTTGCCTTCCATTTTTTCTGATCCAAAGATTGCTTTCAGTGCTTTGTCATCTGTCCTCATTTAATCCATTTCAAAATTTATCCTTGCAGCATGAAACGTTGCTGTTGATCCCATTAAGTGTCTTCTAATAATTGCAGGGTTTAAGAAAGCTAAAGACAAAAACGGACTGGAATTAAGCTTGAAATGAATAAGAACATGAAAAAAAAATGAGTAGGAGTATGGTAATTACATGCTTATGGCTGTGACATTAGGCAAAAGAAAACAGAGCAGCAGATGGTATCTGAATCTAAAGAAAAATGTAAATGATGGTGAACTCACCCCATTCCCTAAATAACGGTGTGTTCAGCAGCAGGTAGATGCTCCATGTAAAGAAGTGCTGCCTGATAATTCAAGGACATGCATCCATGCCAGGAGGGTCATGCCAGCATCCTTTATTAGTTGAGAAATCACTTTATCAGTTTCTGTGCACTGCAGGGCCTTTCCCTCACTTTCCTGGCCATCCCTACCATTGTGCTTGTCAATAAATTCACATTAATGTTGGTATTTGTCACTGGTAGTCACACAGAACATCACCTTCTCCTGTGACCTTGGCAGCCCTAACACAGCTGTTGCAGCCTGGGTTGCTTTGTTAAAGATATTTTTTCTCATACTTTGTCCCTTCTTTGCAATGCAAAAGAAAGAAGAGGAAGGGAATATATATCTGTGCGGTTTTTTCATATTTATATACTTCTATATTTGTAGCACCTATAAATATGTATGGGCTTTACAAATGTAAATTCCTCTGAAGGAATACTACAAAGGCAATTAAAACCTATTACCTGTTAAAAATTAGTCAATTAATTTTATAAAATATATTAGTATTTGGTAATTATAATTTCCACTTTTTCCACATCAAGAGAACTGAAAGAATATTCCTGCCTAGCAGCAAACAATGAATATACATGGGCAGTGAGATCATCTCAGAACTTGTAGTTACTTTAGATTGTTTTCTCCTCTATTTTTTTGCCAGCGTTCCCAGACTTCTTCCAAAGACTGAGGCATGTTCTTGTTGTGGTAAAAATGAGCAGAGTAGATTGAGTTAATTAGGTGACATAGATACTACCTGTGCCTTTCTAATTTTACTTTTTTCCTCCTCCATAACCCAAATTCCATGTGTGTTACAAAACCTCCATCAATTTTAGGAGGGAGGCAAATACCCAGTGTGGCCCCATGTGAGCTTCATTTCACCATCCCAGGCTGCCTTACACTGTATTATTTTTTTTTTTTTTT
>WEKY01051238.1:335584-362503 GCA_013390045.1 Picathartes gymnocephalus
TTTTTTTTTTTTCCTTGTCCACCCCAGTTCTCACCAGCTCTTCCCATGCCCCACAGACAGGCAGGGATGTTGCAGCTTTTTATTCCCCGCATTTTGCTCCTTTTAATGGATGCAGGTGCACACGGTGCTGCACTGCTTCCCCCAGGAGCCCACAGCCCTTAATCATCCTATTAAAGTGGTTCTGTACTCGCCATCACTTTCACATTAAGGTGATTTGCTTTAACTGCACACACAGAGGTGTTCGAATTATTTGCTGTGAACAGCTGATTGAATTTAGCTCTGTTTGCTTACAAATTACCCCCTGCCTGGTTGAAGGGAGAGCTGCTGAGTCACTGAAGTGATCTGAGACGTTTCAGGTATTTTGGGCTAGAGGGGCACCAGCGCTGATGTTCAGAGGGTGCCTGAAATTCCAGGGGGCACTTTGCAGGTGAGAACCTCAGCTGGTGGCAGGGCCCGATCTTCAGGAGCTTATCAGAGTTCTTATCATCATTAATTCACGGGTGCACAGAGCCTTCCTCAGTGCTGAGCAGGGGCTCTGTAGGCAGAACACTGAGGTTATTAAGCCATTAAAGGGAATGTCATTGTCCCTGCTGTGGCCACAGGGCCAGGGCAGTGCCCATCCCCCGTGCTGGTGTTGCTGAGGGACCTCAAATTCTGTGTCCAGTTCTGGGTTTTCCATGACAAGAAGGACATTGAGGGGCTGGAGAGTGTCCAGGGAAGGGAACAGAGCTGGGAAAGGGACTGGAGAATTCCTGAGGGAGCTGGGGAAGGGGCTCAGCCTGGAGAAAAGGAGGCTCCAGGGGACCTTGTGGCTCTGCACAATTCCCTGACAGGACGGGGCAGCCGGGGGGATTTGGGATCTTATCCCAGGGAACAGGGACAGGAGGAGAGGGAACGGCCTCAGGCTGGGCCAGGGGAGGCTCAGGTTGGATTTTAGGGAACATTTCTTTATAGAAAGGGCTGTCCAGCCCTGGTACAGCTGCCCAGGGCCGTGGTGGAGTCCCCATCCCTGGAGGGATTTAAAAGCTCTGTAGATGTGGCACTCGGGGACACGGCCTTGGCAAGGGGAATGGTTGGACTCAGAGATCTTAGAGGGCTTTTCCAGCCTAAACAATTCTATGATATGAAAGGCTCTATACATTTAAGAAGAGATCCCAAATTACATTTTTATTAGCAGTTTGTTTACAGCAGCACTCACAGTGTGCTGGACCTTTTATAAACACCCAGGTGTGGATGGATTGTGGACTTTGATGTAGAAAATCCTCCTGCTTTCCTAGTGGGAATCAGATAAAAAATAACCCTTGGCAAGCTTTGGGATACTGATAAGGAAGTCCATCAAATGCGGTGATAAAAGGCCTGGGCAGTTTTATCTTGGCATCTGTAGGTTCTGTACGGTTTCAGCAGAGGAGAATCTGTGCTCGTTTCCATTCTAAAGTCTCTTTACAACCTGGCATGAATTGTGGCCAAATTCTCAAATATTTTCAGATACAGAAGTCACAGACCTTGGGGTTCCAGCAGCAGGGTGGGGCTTTTGTTTTGTTTGTTTTCTTTTTCCTTTTTTTTTTTTCTTTTTCTTTTTTTTTGGATGGTGGGAGGGATGTTATAACCACTATTTTACATCCCGAGTTCTTGGGCTCACTGAAATTCGAGGAGATTCAATCAGGGATGCTGATCAACTCTGGGGACTCCTACACTCTGCTCTGATTGTTACTATATTAAGGCTGCATTTGTACAGTTTGGGGTTTGTGATGTGGAACAATTGGCAGCTCTGCATCTCCTGAGGGATGCCTGCCCTCCTCACTGCTTCTATCCATGGAAAGCAAACACAGGAACTTGTGTGCCCACACAAACACACACCCCACTGCTGCTGTGGGCACAGAGACTCGTTTCTACCTCATTTTTAACCTCCTGGTTTGCTCCTTCCTCCCCCTCCAGAGTTTAATTTTTTTTCTTTCTAACAACAGGCATTTATTTTATTTTAAATTGGAGATGGGTGATTTCAACATCCTCAACAGTTCGTGTCAAATCACAAACTCATTGAAGGAATGCTGCTCTGACCCTCCCATTTCCTACCCTGGGCTTTTATCAGCTTTCAGCTCCCTTGGTGTGAAAAATACCCACTCAGCTTTCTGCCAGATCCCAAATTTCAGAGTAATTTTCTGTTCCACGATAAACTCGTTATCAGCATTTGATGAAATTTGATTTGCCACCATCTGCTTCTGAACTGTCTGGCTTGGACTGGCAATCTTGAAATGCCACCACTGATGATGTCCTTTGTTGGTCACTTCCAGTGGCTGCTTCAGGATCAAGGACTATTTGAAAATTCAGGAAAAAGCAAATTTATTCAGGAAGAATAGGAGAGAAGAAGATTTCAACTGGAATCTTCTTTTCCATCCTTCAGTTTTCCATCTGTAGTAGAGGTTCTGTTTCTCCCACCCTGAACTCACACTTTTTCTGGTCTCATTTCCCAAAAATCTCCCACGTTTCCTGCAGAAGATAGGGATGAATTCTAGGAAATCCCTATTGATTTATATTTATATTACATCAATCATGCAGCAGTCAAGGTCTTAATAATACATCTAAAGACTGTGATAATGTGAAAAGCACCCTCTGGAGACTTATACTGCTTTAAGAATGATACAGTGCTTCGGAAGCTGAGGGGGAAATTCAGCAGTTAATTTCTATGGACACTTTTATTAGGGAGAAACTGATTTTAAAATGCTGGATTTTCTCTAAATCAGGTTTGTTCCACACACAACGCTGAGGGTGCTGTTGACATCAGGACTATCAGTACCCAAATTTACAGTGACTCAGTCATTAAACTGGTCCCTGATGACCTTTTTGGGCAAAAGTCACATGAAGTGTGCAAGTAAAACCAGATAAATGTCTCTGAAGAAGAACTCTCAAAGTTCTAACACTCAAGGAATTTGTTTTAGTGTTTTTAAATGGCCACATAGCAAGCAACAGTAGCAAAGCCATTTAGAAGTAACTGGAATAAGGAGATTTAACAGCTTCTGTCTCTCTGGTGGAGCTGCTGATTGATTGTCTTGGTCCTTCAGTGCAATCATTGGGGTTTGAATGTTCCCAGAAATCATTATGGTCATTACAGTGGCTCCAGCTGCCCTTCATTAGCCAAATCTAGAAAAATAAGGCAGCCACAAGGTGGATCGTAGAAACAGAATGGTTTTCCCTTCAATTGCCACTCGTCTCCCAATTATTTTGTAAATTTACCTGTTCTGCATGTAAAGATAACGTTGGAGTCAGGAGCTGCTCTCTGAGCTGAGCCAGAGCCGTGGCCAAGCCAAGTTAATGATTCTGTTCACCAAAACTGTAATAATCAGCAATGTGATTTTAGCACTTTTTACACTGAGGCCATGGAACCAGACCCAGATCCTGACCCTGATAAGAAACAGATCTGATTTAAACCCCCCTGTTCTGGTTAAGTGAGATTATGCTGCCATTGCTCCTTATTAACCCAGGTATTGGATTTCTGTCACATCTAAACCACAAAAAGTTATTCCATTTTTCATGTTTTTATTTGCTGACAATAAGGCTGGATGAATATTTAATCTTTAAATGACAGTTTACTCTTAATGTTCTTTTTTGTTGCTTTTGGGACAGCAGAATTAATAAGAATGATTGTGCTGTTGACATAAATGATGTCTTGAATTTTAGAAAGCAGCTGCTGCAAATTAAGGAAGAGCTAATGACTAGAATAATTAAAATATCAGGTGGTTGAGATTACTTAATGCAACAATATGTGGGAATTGTTACTGTTTTCTCTAAACACCACCAATACTTCAGAATACACTGTGCAATGCTCTTTTGTAGTGTTTTGGTGGGAAAAAAAAAACCCAAACAGTTTCAAAGTGCTGCTGTAATGTGAAAATCCAAGAGTTCTCTGCAGATGGGACTCAGGCACTTCAGCCACGCTCAAGGGACCTTCCCTGATGAAGGGTGGACCTTCCCCTGGGAGAGGTGAGCCCTAGAAAGGGGTCTGGGCTGAAATTCAGTTTAGTAAAGAGCAGAAAACCGTGGGATGTTGGTTAATCCAGCCTGCGGAATCACCAAACACCAGGGAGGGGAAGATGGATTTCACATCTCTGAGTGACACTCAGCAGGTGAACAAAGGCACTCAAACACCTGAAAAAGCAGATTAAGTATTAAAAACATGCACCTGTAAAGTACCTTTGTGTTCACTGCCTGGAGTTTTTTTACAAGCTGTCCAAAAATTCAGTTATTGTGATTTTTTACAGATGAAAACATTCATTTACGTATTAAGTTGAAATGTTGCACCAAAAATTGTTGAGTCAACACGGCCCCTCTGACATTTGTGAAATGCATAAAAATATCCTTTATCTGCCTAATGAGCAAGGAGCAGATCACGAGCATGTGAGCAAGGTTTAAAACTTTAATGGCAACTATAATCTCCATCAAAATCTAACTGAGTCTCTTGTCAGGTTAAGAGGACAGAGGAGCCACAGAAATGATCCGCAAATTGTCCTGCAAATCCCAGTGTGGACCTGGTGGATTTGTAAAGCTCACCTAGCTATTAAGTGACCATGGATGCTGCAAAATGTTGATTTTATCAATGGAAGATGGCAGAGAATGGCTTTTTAGTGAAAAGATTGCATTCACTGTGATGGCTTCACTGAATGTTAATTTTTCTGCTAAAAATTCTGACAGTGTTACAGTGAAATACAAAAATCTCATCTGAAGTTTAATGACTTCAAAAAGAAATTAAAGACCAGTAAACACTTTAGATTAAGTATATGGATATGATTTAAATTTGGCATATTAAGAAGGTATCAGAACAAAACACTAAAGCTTCTAGAATTTAATCACCTGAAGCCAAAAGGATTCAAAGCTGTTTATTAAGGACTAGAAAGAGCCAAAAAACCCATTTGTCTCTATGATAACACAAAGCGGCGCAGCCAAAAGTGATCCTAAAATTATCCCTGAAATCAGGTGTAAAAATCACTATTTCTCCACATGTGCAACTGCAGTAGGAGAGGAAAAAGGCTTTGAAAAGTTGTGTCTTCAGTGAGGGCGAAGCAGCAGAGCCTGGGCTCTGGCTGGAGGGCTGGAAATGTGCACAGAGCTGTTGCTCCTGCAGCAGGAGGTGATGCCACCACAATTCATACAATTTGTGCTTTTATACTTCCCCCTCAGGCTGATGGCTCCTGCCTAAATTCACCCAGGGACTGGTTACAGAGATAAAAAGGTAAAAAAAAGCTCCAAACTTGGGCATTTTCGGACCCACAGCAAATGTAGCTCATGCCAGTTTTTAAGGGTTACCTAGTGGAAGGCATTGGTGTGAACCCACTCACGTTCTGTTTCAAGTTCAGCTCTGGTTTGGTGTTTCTCATAAAGGTCAATCACCTGCCACAGGGTGATAAGAGAGATAAGGAAATCTGGCTGGATCTCTGTCACTCACTGCTGAAATCCACACTCTGGGGAGATGTCCCAAATTCTGTGGAAATAATGAGCTGAAGTTAGAGGAAGAAAGCCACAACTACACATGGGTAAGAGGAAGGGAAAGTAGATGGTGACAGAAGCTGAAAATATGTGACAGGCTTAAAATATCCCATGGAAAAAAATGTATTTCTTAACAACCACAGACAATTGTTTCATTCATATTCATTTTCATCAGTGTTTTACCCACACAGAGCTCAACCTCCTGGTAGAAGCCATACTCAGATATTCCTACATACTTGCTGCTGCCAGAAAATTAAACTTGGATCAGAGATAAACACATTGGTATAAATGTAGTGTAATTTGGTAAAGCAGATATAATTTCAGTAGATTCCCAACCTGATTCACCCATCCCTGGCAGTGCCCAAGGCCAGGCTGGATGGGGTTTGGAGCAGCCTGGGACAGTGGAAGGTGTCCCTGCCCATGGCAAGGGTGGGATGAGATGGACTTTAAGATCCTTCCAACCCAAACCAGTCTGGGATTTGCAGGTACTGAGAGCTCTCTTTGAGAGGTCACTGCACTTGCAGTTATCAGGATGGATGAGAAGACTGAGCTGATAATTAAACCAATAAAAATGAACGGCTGGATAACCTGACAGGCACAGTTAAGGAAAAGGCAGGCAGCTCCCACTGTGTTTTGTGATTGTCAGGGCTCTGCATGGGAGCAGAAGACTGATGGTTGGTATTATCAGGCAGAGTGGAACATCTCCTGTTTTAACCTTTCATTTGTTTAACCTTTTCTGCGTGGGTGAGGTTGTGCTGCTGAATTTCTGATTACTTGGAAGGGATTGTATTTTTCTCTTTTATATCACGGATGATCAAGACCTAGCAAAGTTCTCACATAAGAAAACTGCTATAAGCTGTTCAAATGGATCTGTAATTACAGAAGGGCTGTATCCACCTTCAAGTTTTATTTCTTGGCATTTCTGCAGGGTTGTCTGTTTTCCTACAATACTAAAAGGAAAAGAGATTTAAAGCACAGACATCAGAAAAACATTACCTGTTCTAAAGAGGTGGAAAAGGCAGATAAATAGAAAACATTGGTATCCAGATTTACTGGTTTGTGGTTTGGATCTGTCTGAAAGTTAAATAATGGTGCTGTGTATTTCAAAGGAAAGGAACATTTCAACTCCCAAGTGCATACTTAAAGCAGTAAATAGGGCACACATCAGTTTGGTATCATTACATCCAGGGCAGGCATAAACATCTCAGCACGAGATATTCACACATCTGAAACTCCTGGTAACATTCCTTGGAGCCTGAGTGTTTTCCAGTGCTGGACAATCAGAAAATAATTGCACAGACAAGTCCATTTGACAGCTATTAGGCCATTTATTTAGGAATGCCTGGACTAAAATGGAGTAAGGTCACCTGCATGAGTCCCAGTTCTGCTGTGCCCAAACTCGTGCAAGCAAAAGTGACAGCCAGGAAAGAACACCAAAGCCTCTGTCCCCAGCACCCGAGGCCTTCAGCAGAGTCCATCCAGTCTTAGCCAACAGATGTCCAAGAATTCCCCATCAAATCCACTTCTTGTCATCAAATGAAAAATAATTTCTCATAGAGAGAACCTCACTGCTGAGAACAAAGCACAGGAACACTGAGGTTTGTGAAGTTCAACTCTCACACCGTTATCTCAAGGCAGAAAGAACTCACCTGCCAGGACTAAAGCAGTGCTTTCCACCTTCAATCCAATTTAAATTTGCTGATTTTGTTCCACTTTTCCCTGTGCATTCCAACCACCCCTGCAAGATGCCTTTGTGGGACTCCAGAGAGAATCCACCCCCAAAAAAATATCCATTCGTAACACAAAATATCTTGTGTTCTCTTGATCTATCGTGGTGGCAATAAAATCTACATATGCTAATAAACAACTCAAATTAAACTGCAAACTAATTGCCTGCTGTCATTACTCTATATTCCGAAATTATTTCACTTTGTTACCTGCACAAAGACATCATTAATCCCCTGTCACCTCTCAAGAAAAAATATCCTTTCTTGACAAACTTCGGTTGTATTGGCTATACAAAAATACATGGCATAGAGGATGCTGTAAGGGTGGTA
Source organism: Picathartes gymnocephalus (assembly GCA_013390045.1). Classification (NCBI taxonomy): domain Eukaryota; kingdom Metazoa; phylum Chordata; class Aves; order Passeriformes; family Picathartidae; genus Picathartes; species Picathartes gymnocephalus. The sequence goes on from WEKY01051238.1 coordinate 343,120, forward strand.
AAGAGGATGAAATTAGTAAAATATAATTCCACATGATGGAATGACTGGATGAGTTGTTTACTTCTATTACTTAATTGAAATGAAACTGACTTGGAGGTGTTCCATAATTTCAGTCACAGAGAATTAAAAGTGCACTTCTCTGTTTTCTTGGAGCCTTTGCTGCTATTTAATGTTATCTGCAGAACAAGCATGGGCTGGAATTACCTAAGAAGTTTAAGAATATGATTATGTAGTATGCAAGGGCTCATTATTATATTTTTCATTCTGCAGTCTTTTACCTTTTATGTGGTTCCTACATTCCTTGACAATAAAAAAAATAATTAATACAGATGGCACATGGTATTTTTACAGTAACTTTTCTATTCATGCTTTATTTTTTCCTCAGTTTTCAATAACATTTTGCTGAACGTCTTTTCAAAGAATCCTATCAAATTGGTAAAAACTGTAAATAGCAATCAAAATGGTTAAAACAGAATTGTATTTGGAAGAGTACGCTGCAGTCTTAACATGCTTGGTAATAGAGATGTTTATTTAGCCACAGCCTGGCTAAAACCATGCAGCTGACCCTGGTTTTTTGGGTATAATTTAGGTCATAACATTGAAGCTAATGGAGCAAAGCTGTATTTTCACCAGCTGACACTTTGTCCAGTGTTAGTTAATTCCTTCCTAGATGTGTCTGCATCTTTCCTGAACCTCAGTCCTGTCCTGCTGTACAATTTTATTACTCAAAAGCCAACAATAAAGCACAAATCCTGCTCCTGAAGAGGCGTAAGGCCAGAAAAGCAGCAGCAAGATGAGCAGGCTCTGCAGAGGAACCCAGAACCCCCTGCATGTCACAGAAGAGTGGCACGAGATGTGCAGGAGCACAAAAAGCCCTTCAAGTCAGGCCAAAAATCAAGAAAAAAGGTGGTATCAGTGGCTTTGTGAATTAAGCATCTCTCAGTGACTAAGCCTCTCGTCTCACACGCACATGCCACAGCTGGCTGGATCCTCAGGAAAAGCTTTGTTCAAGCCCTTCTCCCACATCAGGGAAGACCTGCCATGCTGCAGTGCTGGAGCGGTCCTGATCCCAAAACCTTTTCATCAGGTTGAGTTCATGGAGTAAAATCGCAGCCTTAAAAAGCCAGAGCAGAAAACACTCCTGGCATTAAACTCTGGCAGCACAAAGCATCCTTAAATCTAAACAACCCAAGCAGGAAAGCAAAGGTGGATTATTCACTGCAGGCTTTTTTCCTCAAATACAGCGCTTGTCAAAAGGGGAACTTTCAGAGAAAGAGAAATTTTGACACAACTTCCAATCACATTAAACAGAAGTTGTCCCCTCTCAGTTTTTCCTCCCATGTGAGAATAAAACATAAAGACTGTCAAAACTTTTTTTGAGTCGCAAAAATATACCAATTTTATACTTTAGATACATTTTTCAGTTTTTCATTCAGAACACTTCTCCTTTATAACTATCTCTTTTTTGTTGTTGCTGTTTTTCGTCCTTTCTCTTCAATTTTTAAAGAAAACAGATTGACAAAGGATTAAATAACCCAACAAGCAAAACATTTCATTCCAGCACAACTCAAAACATCTCCCTCCATTCTCCCCGTCTCTCCCCTCAACCCGGGGCGGGGCGGGGGGGGCTCCTTTTGGCTCGACTTGAACTTCACTTCCGATTGTTTTTTTAATTTTCCCACCAAAACCAAGAACCACCCCACCAGCATCCATCCAGCTCCACTAACAGAAAGGCCTCGTGCAGAGAAAAAAATGCATGAAGAGATGGGCTATGAAACTCTCACTACGACTACAGCCAGGCCGAGAGAAGCGGAGCTGGCCTCTACCGCCGCCGCCGCTGCTGCCAGTGCCGCGCGCGCTGCCGCAGCCGGCGCGCCGCCAGGCTGAGGGGCTGCTTCCCAAACTTCCTCATGATCTCCTTGATCCTCGCCAGGTTGGTCTTGGAGATGGTGAAGTCGCACTGGGTGGCCCCCATGTCGTAGCCGACCTCGCAGGTCTTGGTGGCAGCCGTGTAGCCCTCGGCCTTGACGCCCACCACGTACTCGCCCGGGTTCAGGAGGCGCCAGTAATCCCCGTCAGCTCCTGGTGGGACAAACACGGTTTTCAGGATTTTGGTCCTTTCTCCTTGAGGAAAGGGTTGTTCATAAAGTCGCAGAATTGCCGAGGCTGGAAAAGATCTCTTAAGATCTTCAAGTTCAACCGTCAGCCAGCACCACCACGTCCTCACGTGCCACATCCACAGATTATTTTGAGCACGTCCAAGGATGAGGACTCCATGAAGAAGTTTTTTTCTCATATCCAATCTAAGCCTTTTGTGGGGCAGCTTTAGTCAATTAAATGAGGACGCAAAATTGCTGAGGTTGAAAAACATCTCTAAGATCCTCAAGTCCAACCATCAGCCATCATCATCATGTTCACCTCTAAGCCATGCCCTCACCTGCCACATCCAGATTTTTTGAACACTTCCAAGGATAGAGACTCCACCACTGCCCTGGACAGCCTGTTCCAGTTCTTGAAAACCCTTTCCATTAAGGAATTTAGCCTAACATCACATCTAAACCTCCCCAGGTGCAACTTGAGTCCATTAAATGAGGACACAGAATCACACAGGATGAGCTGAGTTGGAGGGGACCCACAAGGACCTCAAGTCCAACTCGCAGCCCTGCACCATCCCCAGGAGAAGTCCTTGGCCATGGGTAAGATGACTCCACAGGTAGAACCCTCCATCCTCACGCCAGGAGGGTGTCCAAGGGGCTGCCCCCACCACAGGTACCCCTCCTCCTCCTGCCAGCCCTGGAGAAAAACACACCTCAATCATATTTTCCAAATCATGAAAAAAGGCTCCAATCCAGCTGTGGATTTTTTGGCAGTTGAAAAGGCCTGAGGCAAAATCTGGTGCTTTCCATGGGGTAGAAAAGATCTTTCCCAAAATAATCCCAACTGAGGGATTCAGAGGAGCCCTGGTGAAATGCCCACACCACATGATCCTGGCCACACTGCCAGGACACAGATTTTGGTGCTATTTATTAGGAAAAGTGTGTGAATACATAATATTAACTCACTTTGAGGTGTAAGTAAATATCCCCTTCTATAAAGTCTTACATTGGGGTTTATTACACTGTTATTCATGCAAAGTATAATTCGCCAGGATGTTTAACCACCTGGTTAGATGTAAATGCACAAACCGAGCTCCTGTAATCAACTAAACTACTCATAAAAATGTATTTTAACACCTCACTGAATCAGGAATTTTTAGTTTCTTCTTTTTCCCCACGAATGATCTCGGATATACCCATTTTATGTAGCCATATGTGCATCAGGATCGTTTTAGGCTTCTTTTAAATGTGATTTTAACCACTGAATATTCTTAGCTGTGATTGAAAAAGGGGAAAAACTATTACCTAAAATAAGTTTTGCACTCTGTCCTGGAAAAACTGCCTGTGAATGAAAGTACATATTCAAATATGCAATTCCATGTATAAATAGAAATGGAACATCTCCTGCGTGAGGAGGGGTTGGGGTTTTTTAGCACTGATGAGACCTGACAGCCTTACTAACACCAGCCCTGGTTCACTGGCAGTGCAGAGTGTAGCAAAAACTGAACATGATTTGCATAAAAATATTATATTTGGGAAAAGGATCAGACTGGTCAGCCTCTGTTTATAGAAACAGTACTTTAATTTAGGGTTTGGTAAGATAAAAATGTGTTTGCAAACTGCAAGTGTTAACAAATGGCAATATTGACAATACCCTGATAGTGCAGCCTCTGAGCGTGCCAGAATTGTACCTGATCAGGTCCCTTCTTACAACCCAATTTCATCAGGGGTTTTTTTAAGCCAATTTGACCACATCTGAGGTGATAATAATGTCCAAATTTTCTCTTTCCCAGGACTTGGGCATTTTTAGGAAAGGTTCTCAGAGAGACTCTTAATTCAGTTCTCTCTCACCCCTGAGTCTGTTGGAAGCTGCTCAAAAGGCCAAACCATAAATCTGCCCAAATTCCTTGTATTTATCCCCGAGGGCTCTATTAGAGCTGTAAATGCTCTGGCGATACCACGGGGCAGGCAAAGGGCTCTGGATCCCCCTCTGTGTGTGTGACCACATCCCTGCTCCGAGCCCGGCCTGAGCCCCGGGACTGCAAACCTGGCCCGCATCGTTCTGTCACATTTAACAGCTCATCACAACCCCACGCAGGGCCAGCAATAAACCTGCACATTCACACCCCACTGGGAGTTTATGGCAAAGCTGGGTATTAAGCCTTCAGCAGGATGCACTTTCCCTCCTTTCCATTTACAAGCAAGCAGATGGGAGTATTTCTGTCAGCTGTCGGTGCTCAGAATTTAATACCAGGCTAAAAGGTTGGGGTTTTTTGAAAATCAGATTAAATCCAGTAGGTTAAAAAAAAAAAATAATTAAAAAAAAAAATTCAGGACAGATGGCAAAAAGAAACGCAATTAAAAACACAGATAAATTTAGTAAATAATAGGTTTGCTGAAATAATAAGTTCCAGTGGGAGCAGGCTGGAGGCAGACTGCATCCATATCCACCTACTGGGGCTGGAAAAGGATTGCCATGTCTGCTTAGATAAAATAACAATGCATTAAAGGACAAAGACAGCATTGCTATAAATTTAATATGTCAGATTACTCCATAAATTCTACAGTTAAGAGAAATGTTCTTTGAGCCTGATAGGACAGACCTTAGTTACAATTAGGTAACTGTAAGAGTGCAAAAGCGATTTTTATACCTAAATGTAGCAAACTGCACTGATTTAAATACATTATAAGAATCTTTCTAACGCTTTTTTACTAACAAAAGACTCTGCAGGAAACCTGGCCACAGTGCACACCCAAAGCACGTAACAAACTCAACTTTTCTGCATGGAGCAGGGAGCCAGGAGTGAGGCTGGAGAGTTGTAATACCAGAATTATGCTTAGCTTAGACTAATTATAGAAATATTAAATATATACAAATATTTAATATATAAAAATATTTAATATATTAACTATTGCTAAATGCTACTTCAAAATCCTTAGGGTTTGGTACAAAATGTATACTGAAATAGAGCAAAATTAGCAAAATATTCATAAAAATTTCTCTGGACATTGTGTGAAATTAAACTAATTATGCTTTGGTTCAAAACCCACACAGAAGCATCTGTCTTTGATGTCTTTCTGGCTGTGACAGAAGTGTTTCACCAGGAAGGAGCTGCACCCTTCTCCATCAATATTTACTTTGACATTTCCCAAATTACAGGAAACGACCCCCAAAACTGCCTTTGCATCACGGCGAGGGGAAAAGGTGCATTTGTCCACACACCTGAACGCTTTTTCCAGAGGTTTTCTCATAGAGCCCAGTCCACATCTGACAGTAACAACATGGAATCACTCAGACTTATTCCATTTTCTCTCAATGCAGGTGTAACTATGGATTAATTTCCCACAAAGCTCTTGCTCTTGGAATCAATGCCTTCAATTAGCCCATTAATGGTGTTAGCTGAGCGTCAGCATCCCTCTCCTTCCATCTGGGATATTGCATCCAGGAGAAAGTCAAACCAACGTGCTTTCCCTGCATTTTTATTTCAGTCCACAGGAAGAAGCAAAGGAATTTTCTCAAACCTTTAAATGTTATTAGAGGGCTTTTACAGACAACTTTTGTCTGGCTCTACAGGGCAGCTGACTGCTCTAAGGTATCAGTGAAACAGCAGAGCTCAGCTCACTTGAAACAAAACTTATGTGAATAGAGATAGCGGCCATAATTCTTCTCCTGCTTGGCCTATTTTTACATCAAGGCAACTCAGAGGTTTAAATGGATACATTTTTCATTTTAAAAGGTATAAATGAAAGAAGACTGCTGACAATTTGCCTTCTTTCTCTGGAGTTATACATGTCATTTTAGCTTTTTGGCTCCAGCATAAATCCTCTGGTTTCAGGGACTAATGAGACGTGTATTGTTATCTGGATAATATGAAACAAGACGGAACTTTTATGTTCCCATCTCCACAGCGATTCCAGAGTGTGAGCCTAAACGTCTCATTAAAAAGAAAAATTAAAGGGAATGAAATAAGTACTTTTATTTTTACTAACAAGTGCAGATGGCCTTGAGCCAGAAAGGCTCAGCAATAAGTCAAGATGTAAATAGCTTCAAGATTCCCCAAGTGTTACAAGGTGGATTTTGGGATCTTGCACATTTATTACACTTTATTTTTCTTTCACGTGACAATCCAGAGCACAGAGAGATGGAGATTAATCACATATTGCATTAACTCAGCCTCAACCAGAGCAATACATTAATTCTGTTAACAGAGTAATGCAACACTTCATGGCAGACTTTCAGCACTGCCAAGGCTTCCAAGACAAGAAAAAACAGCTGATTACTTTAATTCCCACTGTCATTTCCCAGTGGTCCCATTTTGAAATATTTAAGGCAGAATCATTATTGCCTAATTAAATATCTGTCATTCAGTTCTTTCTTTTACAATGGAGACACGGTAGCACTGAAATTAATCATAAACTAAGTTAGATATTCCAAGATTCATTATTGGCTCAGATCACTTCTTGTGGCAAATATTAAAGATTTGGAAGTCACAAAGCTCTATGATATTTCATGGCCTGAAATCAGTTTATGTGTCCAGATCTGCCACTCTGTACCTCAGTGGCAAAGCACATGAAAGTGGCAGCAGATAAAGAACTTAGAACTCCAGTAAAGACATAAAAATACATAAAATCAGTGTTCAAAAAACATGTGGATGTGGTACTTAGGGAGCATGGTGTAGTGGGTTTGTTTTTAAACCAGAAATCTATTTGCACTGATGTTCTGTACTTTTATTGTTTTTTTTTTTTTTACCTGTGCGAATGTCGTGGTTAACACCTTCCACTGAAATAACAGCATTTGGGATTCCCTTTCCGTGCACATCTTTCACAATGCCTTTGATGCCACGATGGACCTGTGGAGAGAATGAAAAAAGCAAGTAAATATTGCACAGCAAAGAGCAATAGTATTCCTAGGAACTTACAATGAACCATTAATTCCATAAGAGAATTGTATTTTTATATTCCTACTTTATGGCTCACAAAAGTGTGGAATATCATTATTAACCCTGTAGCAGCCCTTCAGGCATTAACTTGTCAATCAGTTTGTGACTTTTGTCAGGATTCCTGAGGCACCAAATTCAAGACATAGATAAAAAGAACAGATGAAGCAACACACATAATATTTTGGGTTTTTTTTCCTAGCAGCCCTTTCTAGCAAGCTCAGCACCCAGGCCAAATTTTCAGAAGCTTCCTTATTTTATTCCCTGAACTGAAACCAGCCTGGCTGAAGAGATATGTCCATCTAAAATACCAATAATGCAAGAGAAAAAAAATAGAAAACCTCAATCTCTCAGTCTGAAAGGAGTTACCCTCGTGGTGAGAAGCGATACCTGCTCCATGAAAACAATCAGGGACTCGCGGTTGTTCTCCCACTCCTCGGGCAGCTCGCTCTCGTGGGGGTACTTGTCACAGCCAACGTAGATGGAGAGCTCAAAGCAGTTTGTGTGCAGGTAGCTGAAGTCATTGATGCCTGTCAGTAGTGGGGAAAAAGGAAACTATTTCACATTCTTTTTAACCTATTGATCAGAGCTGAGTTTTTATGCAAGTTAATGTAAGTTTTATAAACACAAGTTGGGTGTTCGTCCAGCTGACTTAGCCTGCAGAATTGGAAGGGCAAAAGGTTTTTAGAGATGCCAAATGTTCTGTAACAAAGCACCAGAGTGTCCAAGGCCACGCTGGACAGGGCTTGGAGTAACCTGGGACAGTGAAAAGTTGCTCCACACAGCGGGTGGAATTCGATGGGCTTTAAGGCCCCTTCCAACCCAAACCATTCCGGGATTCTATTGATGGAGAAGATGGGGACACAACCAGGGGAAAGGTCTCTCTCTACAGCAAAAACCTGTGCTTTGCTTTTAAGGAAGCCCTAAGCATCCCTATTCCTGGACACTGCCCATGGAGCAGCTCTCCCTCATGAGTGCCCTGGGTAGAAATGGAGTTGTCTGTGCTGGGTTCCAGGGAGGTGCAGCTGTTAACTCAATTTCTAGAACCCTGAATGCCAGGAGACAGAGCAATGTGCTCACAGGGATTGTTATGTAAAAGTGATTTATCAGAGCAGTTCTTGAAATAGTTCCTCAGTCTGTTTTCCTCCCTGAGTAATCTAACTGATAGAAAAGCCAGAAAAATCAAGGTAGTAATAATTATTTTATGTTACATATGGTGTCTGTAAGAAATGAAAGGGTCTCTTTTCTCCCTATCATGGTGCTGCAGAAGACTGGGATCTGCACTGCTGCTCTGCAACAGGGATTTATTTCCATCAGAAATATGTCCTCATCAAGCCCCAGGAACCTCAGTGCCTCCAGCCTCTGAGGAGCTGCAGTTTAATTCTGCATTACAGAGACCCCTGTAACCTTTGCAAAGGTCCTGAGCACTAAGGAGGACTGTCTTTACAGACAGAGCTCAAACATTTCCATTCTCCAGGTTTCTCTCCTGTTTCTCACCATTATTCTTCCTGCTTGTTAGTTCTCCACTATCTCACAGATAATGAGATACAGAACATGAACACTGGAGGAAGAAATTCTGTGAGCTTCATTTCTCATTCCACCTGCATTTCTAATAAGAAAATAGTTTAAAATATGTTTGTTGATGATCATTAATTGTTATATTTTAAATGGCAAATATTATTAAGGGTTTGCATTCACCAAGTGTTTTTGACCAAGAAGAGTTAAAACAAAATCCCTGTTCCTGTCCAATTACCACAGAGCAGTAGTCAAGTATTTAATGAGCCCTCAGTGCCTTCTGGAAGCAGAGCAGGAGGATTATATAATACAGATGTTAAACTTTTCACTTTGGTTGATGGGGAAAACCTAAATATCAGCCAGTGGCATATGCTACCCTGCATAAACGTGCTTCCCCTCCACTTGAGAAACAGCCACAATTATTTTCCCCTTACATATTGTATCACATCCTGATTAATCTGCTGTGAAATGTTTTGCCATACACAGTAATTGCTCAGTTTTAACACATGTATTTAAGGAAATGCCAAGAGTGACTCTTTCCTAGTGCCTGAACATGCAAATACAGCTTCAAAAACACTAGAAATAGAATTAAATCAATCTTTTTTTTGCCTTTGTGCAGTTCACCGAGTGCAGAAACTTTAGATGAAAAACTGCTGAAGAACTTGCATTCACAAAATAATGTGCAGGAAATACCATGGCTGGGTTTTAAAGGCATGAGGAGGTGTTGGGTATCTGTGGTGCACATGCTTCTCTAGGGACTGAAATGAAATTAGAAAAATCACATCTAAATTTTCCAATGGCATGAGCAGTGAGAAGTTTCTGTGCAGGACCACTGCAAGGAAGCAGAGGGGCGAGGAGAGAGGGGATGAGCAGTTTCAAGACGTGGTACAGTGAGGAGATGTTGCCCACACCAAAGGATGGGTGGGAGAGCTTCTGCAAGCACTTTATTGGAGGTCTTACCATAATGTAACAGAGAAGGATATAAATCATAATTAAAACATCATCAAGAAACAAAACAAATCAGATGAAACTAATCCAATATGTAATTGGTCCTAAGAAATCAGGGTAATATTCAGCATCTTTACTTAATGTAACTTAGTGTGACAGCTGATAGTGACAAGGCCAATGTCATCTTTTCTGGATCGATTCATAATGATGTTTTCCTGTAGCACTTAGGAAAATTAGATTCATAAATTACGTAATTAAGTGGTCAAGTTAGCTCTCAGAGTATGCTTAAGAATTTGCAGAAATGCACAAGAACGTACTGTCAGACCTAAGAGTTCAAGGTTTTTCCCCAAATGCACCCAACACTTTTTAACCTCCTGAAAAAATATTTGAAAAGCTAATTCTTGACTGCAGGCTTTAAAGGCCGGCCAGCACTAACTCCACATGGGCCAAGGTAAAAACCATAAAAGCCATGTCCAAAATCCAGAAATGTTTATGCAGTGGAAGTACCTGCAAGTTCCAAACAGGAGCCAGTTCCAGCTAAACCAAGGCTGCACAGACACCGTCCTGCATCTGTCATCTGTTTGCCATTAGTGGCAGATGCCTGTCTCATTTCCTAATTTCAGAGAATTTGTTGTTTGACTGATGCACTTCGAAAAACACGAGGATTTTGAGCAGAACTGTGATGAATCAGCGGAGTGTCTGATTCCCAGCCTGCTCCAAGTGCACACCCAGAGAGAGTAACATGCCTAATGCTGGTAAAAAATGGGTTTCTAATTGGGCTTTCCTGGAAATCGAGGTTTTGGCTGCGCCACAGGCCGTGGCTTCCCCTCTGTGCTCCTTGACAGGGTGACAGGCTTGGGTGTGTGGAGATTGATCCAGGCTGTGATTTATCCTGGCAGCAGGAATGCCTGTGGAGTCCATGCAAAATTTAAGTGTGAGGACATCCAGGTGTTTCAGAAATAGGACGGTAGCAGGCAAACAGTAGCTTTTTATGGCATGTTATTACAACTCCGAGTGAAGGTGAGTGGGGGCTGGTCTGAGGCTGAGTTCAGCCAGCAGGAGGCTGAAATCAGGATTTCCTTATCTGAGAGCCACTGGAATCTCTCCCTGAAGCCACTGTTTCAGCTCTGACACTGATGCTTGGCAGCAGTTTTCTTCCTGTCACCTTGTGGGATGGCAAAGGCTCACAGGGTGGGTTTGGACTGGGTTGGTTTCTGTTGTGAGTGCACAGAATTCTTAAAACTAATGATCCTCATGTGCACTTTTGGCAAAGTTGGTTGTAAAAGAAACAGTCATCAGGCATTAATGACAGTAACAACACCTGATAATGTGATAAAATGGGCAAACGTTCCTCTTAGAACCCACCTTTTACCACCACCACCTCCGCAACGTGCGCTAGGCAGCGATGGCTTCACCCTAATTAGCAAGGTAGCACTAATTGGAGTTTCTACCACTTACTTCCAGCCACGGTGTGCCAGGAGGCGCCGTTGACAGTGCCATCCTCCTTCTGGAAGTCCTCGGTGTGGCAGGCTCTCCTCCTGGCATCCGTCATCAGGCGGTGCGTGGAGGCGTAGGAATAGGCCAGCCAGCGGAACACGTGGTCGTCCGGGGTGGGCGTGTAATCCTGGGTTTTCCACATGGATCTCACCATGTCGTAGGGATAGGCCACCACCAGCTCTCCCCCCTGCAAGTTGCCACCCAGCACAAAAGGGATTTTTTCCATCCAGGCAATTATTGCCCGTGTCTCCACCGCCACCTGGGAGGAAAAGGAAGAGCAGCTCGGATCCAGCCTGGAAATCCGATAATGCTGTTTCAAAGGGAGACCAGGCTCAGGAGTTCCCAAGAATGAGGGGCCAGCAGAAGGGAGGTGGGCATGGAGAAGGGAGGTCACAGACACTCCTTAAGAACTAACAACACCTTCACATCAGTAATTTACGAAACAGGAACATCTGTGTCGAGTGCAGGAACTGACAGCGGTGTCAGATGGTGACACTGCTCCCCATCTTTTTGCTTCCAGAATAAGAGATTTTAATCATAGAAACAATGGCCATAAATTAAAACACAAGACGTTTCCCCTTAACACAAGGATGATCTTTTCCATGAGGGTGGCAGAGCACTGGAACAGCTGCACAGGGAGGTCATGGAGTCTCCCTCTCTGGAGACATTCCAAACCCACCTGGATGTGTTCCTGGGTCACCCGCTCCAAGTGACCCTGCTTTGGCAGGACGTTGGACTGGTTGATCCCCAGAGATCCCTTTGAACTGTAACTATTCCGTGACTGTGTGATTCTAAAGTACTAAACACTGCCACAGTGGAGCTGCTATTAACAGCTGCCATTATACCTAAAAGGTCAGGCCAAAATAAGTTAAATTTCTGGCACTCTGATCCAATAAACCACTTCAGCACAAGCCACTGCACTGGGTTTGCATATGCCTGATCTGTCACTGTGTTATTTCAGATAAGAATATATTCCAAATAAGAGCAAGTGGAAAAACCCGAGGAGAAATCTGTGAGTGAATTTTCAAAGAACTCATCTGCACCACAAAACCAGGGAGAAGCCTGACCCACATGGCTGAGATCATGGAGTGATTCTTGTCTGCCTTGCTGCCTAAAGGTTGGGTATGGAGTCCTGCAGGTTCTAGCTATAGCTGAGGGAAAAGAAAATCCTCTAGGGAACAGTTTCTTCCTCAAGACCTGCCTCTAAAACCTGGGGAGGAATGGTCCTTCTGTGGTGCATTTTTATTTCCATACAGGGAAGTGCTGACAGGAAGCTTAGATCAGGTATGGAATTTCACTGCCAGGTTGTTCATTTCTTGAGAAATGTAAATGTCACTCTCTCAGCATGTCCCAGCCTTTGTGTCCCCTCCCCTGGCCTTACTCACTGTGGCATTTTCAGACAGGTACCAGTCGGGGATCGGGATGTGATGGTTTGGAACTTTTCTTTTGCTCTTCTTCTGATCCTCTGACTCCCAGAGCAGAGAGTTTAAGTCAGGGAAGTTATTGTTGATGTCAATGCCATCCTGAGTCCATCGTCCTAAAGACCAGCCCCCCAGTTCTGAACCCTTAGATTAAAAAAAGAAAGAAAGAAAAAGAAGGAAAATAAAGATAAATGTTCATTCAGAATACAAAAACCTGCGAGCCCTCTCAGAGCGTTTGGGAATGTGCTATACAGAGAAATGGAAGATTAATTACTTAATTAACTGGAATAAATGATTGGTGCTTTTTTAAAAATTTTGTATGAAATCTTGAATGAGGTGAAGGAAAACCCTTAAAATTTACTTGAGGTTAGCCAAAATATATCTTTCAATGGAGACAGCACACATTCCCTCCCATGACTATGATTCTGACTTTCCTGTTCCAGTCTTCTTCAGACTGCTCTGGAAGATTTTCCAGTGCATTTAACCAGCCCCTACAATTTTTCCTGGTGTCTGTCTTCAGCCAGACTGAATTATTATGGTGCCCAACACATTGAGCTCTCCTTAAAGACACACTATTACATTTCAGCTGTGGAGGAATGCAAATTTGCACGTGCTGAGCTCGGTTTCTCGTGAGAAACAGACTGCATGAATTTTCCATTTTCCACAGTGGTGTTCCCATCACTCTGTACACCTCAGGATGGTTTGTTCTGGCAGTCTTTGTGACCCTCCTTTCTATGTACGTTTTCCTGCTAGCCAACATCCCATCACATACTGTTTCATTCAGCTTTTTCCCAAGATGGCTTGTGTTTACTTTGATGTGCCTATCTTGACATTTTAAAATTTCGATCGCTTGTAAAATGTCGTCTTTGAAGAAAATAAAGACAGGAGGAGCATTTTGGATTCATCTCCTGGAAAGAAAATAATTCCTCGATGTGTTCATAATCCTAATTACCGCTTTATAGGCCTTGTCATATCCATCAGGGTTCACTGAGGGCAGCAGGTGGATCCTGGTGTCCTGGATGAGGTGCACAATTCGTGGGTTCCCAGCCAGGTACTCCTGGCACATGAACTGCATTAGCAGAAGGATTAGCTCACGTCCAAGCACCTCATTCCCATGAGCTCCTGCAATGTAGTGGAATTCTGGCTCCCCTGTGGACAAAAACACAGAGCAGAAATCAAACCTCTATCCAATGGCATCGATGCCAATCAGCAACATTTCACTTAAGGAGTGTTGGAGAAATGTCTTAACAGATGAGAGGTGAAAATGGCACTTCGGAGAAATAAATTGCTTTCTGTTGCTATTTTGGAAGAACGGGATTATGCATCAGTGATATCAAAAGCCACTGTGGAAAACCTCCAAACGCCATTTTTGATTAAACATATTTTTAATTATACTCACAATTTCAGCATGTTAGAGGTAGATATTAACAGTTTTGAAGGTCTAAAAATCATATGAAAAGACTTTGCTAGAAGAGAATTTTCGTAACAAGCAATCTAAACACATTATCAGGGTATTCATGGACACAGCAAAGCACAAAATACCTTTATTCCAACAGCTGTCCCAGGCACTATCACAGTGAGAAGGACCAAAAACTGAATGAGTTTCTATGCTGAAGAATTATATCATGGTAGGAAATTGAACCCCTGCACTTACAGGTGAAAAATTATTTGGAGGTTTGACCTGTCCCTGCTTGCAGTGCATTTACCCCAAATCAAAAAAAGTAAATTTCTATCCATAGCTACATCAATCCCATGACTAAAACCCATCCCCCAGCATTAAAATTCACTTTTATTTTATTACTGTAAAAAGGTCATTAAAGAATTCGATCCCACATTCAAAATGTCTTCTATTTGTGCTCACCCTCCTCTTCCCAATTTAGAAATACAGCCCTGAGGTTCCTCCCACATACATTTGAAATTTTTGCTGCCATGAATATAATTCCATCAGTGATAATTAGTGCAGATACAGGGAAAGAGGAGGGGGAAAAAGCCAAATCCCAACAACCTTTCAACAGATTTAGTTAAGATTAAAATCCTAACCAACTTCGTGCTCTCCTGGGTTGTCAGAAATCTCGACAGCATACAGCTTCAGTCCTTGGTTGCTTTTTCCAATATTGTAAATTCTTGTGATATTTGGGCACATTTTATTCACAGTTTTCATCAACTGCCAACAAAAAAAAGAGAAAAAACTAGAACATATTTAGACAAAGCAGCATCAAAATAGATCCACTATGAATTGGTTCATTCTAAACTGGAGGTGGCACAAACTCTTTATTTGCTTCTCTGATTACTTCTTAGTTGTAAAAGCTTTATGTTTAGTCCATGAATTTATAGGTCTGCTATCTCATTTTTAAAACATTATGCAGTGGAGAGTAATTAAAATAATGGAGAGTAATTAAAACAACCACACTCTGTGATGTCCTATAGGTAAAGGACTTGAGGTGACCCAGGGTGTCAGTGCACAGAAATGCATTTATTTTGCAGGTTGTCACATTCTCCCCAGTAGAAATATTAATTTTGTCACTCTGCCAGCAAGTAGAGATACTGCATTAAAAGCAGTTCTATTTTAGCTAAAGGCTAAAACCGTATGAATAATGTCACTGACTCAGACCTGTGTTTACTAATTTCTATCCTCACACCTTCCTCAAATTGAAGGAAACTCAGCTGGCTGATGTTGCCCTGCATCCATCAGCTCCACAGGATGAGAAATAGGGAATGTGGGTCTGTTGTCTCAGAGCTGTCTCTGAAACCCAGCAGAGAAACTTCTGCCTCTGAAATTCCACGAGCAGAAGCTTTCCTGATATGCCTGGCACTCCAGTGCTCACAGGACACCATGAACATCAATTTACAGAGGTGGTTAGAAGTATGGAAATGCTCATTAATAGTGAGAAAAATGCCCAGAACCAAGTTCAAAGTATATTACATTCAGTGGAAATATTTGTATTGGCTTCAGTAAACTCCCCACCATCTCTTTAATTGCAAACATGTGATTATTTTCTGAGTCAAAGAACTTTTCCTGCATTAGTGCCTCTGGAGTAACTTTTACTGTGACTCTTTTGGTAACATGTATTGCAATGGAGTTAATAGTTTATGGAAATAAAGTGCTGAAAATGAACACGTTTCATATTTGATCTTTGCATTCCCATTTCCTACAAATGGCACAATATTTCACCTATGATCTGGGTTTCTTGTCTCAAAGACAAGGTTGTACTCAAATGTCCACATCAAACCATTTAAGAGCTTCCTGTGCCACATGAAGACATGTAAATATATACACAGAATAAATATTCTGGGCTGTAAAACAACCCTGACTTTTGCACACAAGATACACTGAGTGTTCCCATTGACTGGAAGAAGAATATTGAATGCTCTTTCACAAGGAGAAAACTGGAGCTGTAAATTTCGTCTTCCAAACCAAAGAGGTCTATTAAAATAACCTGACACTGCAAAACCCCTCCCTCTCACAAATACTTGATTTATTACAATGTAATGTAATGCTTCCAAAACATGGCCCAGGGAACACCATCTCCTCTTCCTTCAGTATGGATAATAAATCACTTCAAAGAACCACAGTTTTCTAAGATGGTAGGTGGTGAAGTAGCTGTGAAAAGTGACAATAATGCATATTTTTGGGGTTGGGGGATTTTTTTCGGTTGTTTTTGTTGTTTGTTTTTAATAAGAAGTTGACTCTGGCAGTTATCACTTCATTTTGCACTGAAATTTTGAGAATAGTTTTGGGAATATAAGACTTGTTGCAATGCACCTCACAGTCTTCTGCCCACCAGCAATTAAAATCCAATGAGCTCCAAACAAATTAACTATTTTGACAGAGAGGAAAACAGAAATTGGGAGAGCACAAACACGGTTCACAATTCTCAGCCACAGCCACAGATTTTCCACTTGTATGAAGAGTGCAAAAACACCCTGGTTTAAAGCTGTGGATTTCCCCCCAAGATATTTCTAACCTGACCAACCTGTCTTCCTGCAATGACAACATAAATACATTTTATTTTATTGTTCTTGACAGTAATTATGCCAATTGAGTTCCTACTCGTCTAATCTTTGTGCTAAGAAACACAGGCCATGAAATCTCTACCAAAATAAATGTGTGACTCAGTACACAATTGCTCAATAAAACCCAGAGGTGATTCATGCAGTATAAATACACTGAGAATCCAGCACACAGCAAGTGATTCACACACATCAAGTCCAAACATATTATCTTTATATTTGAAGAGAAAGTGGGCAGAAATATTTCTCCAGGATAACCCACACTTGTGTCTGTGGTGATATGAAGCAAGATTAAAAACAATAACAAAGCCAAGAACAAGGCTGGCTGTTTGAAGTAAAAGGAACAAGATTAACAAGGCTGATAGATTTGAAATGATACTAATGGGGCGTGTTTTTCTGGTGTTTTTGGTGAATTTTTGCTGATTTTCATAACTGTGAATATGGAACTGGACTCTAGAGCTTATTCTGATTCTCCAAACCCACTGAAATTTATGAGAAAACTGATGGCTAAATCAGAGTCAAATCCAGAAGGAGAAACCACTGTGTCATTCACCACTGACGGACATATGGAAGAAAAGGAGTGTCACATATGAAAATACTCCCTTTGTCACACCGTGTCACATTTTTCAGGTTATCTACAAATTAAGACTTGGGGATTTTACTGGACTGTTGCTTTTAATAGATTAAAACAGGGAAATATTTAAAAAACATAGTGCAGACAGAGTTTAATAATGTTTTGAAGAGGTGAAATTCAGATTCCATAGAAGCTGAAGAGCCTGCACCCATCCACCCTCCATCCCACACCAGCCTCATCTCTTGCCTACCTGCCTCATCTCCTTGTAGTTGTGATGCTTAAAGTCCAGGTTATCAGTGGTTGTCATTTCATTTCTTCTGTGGTAATAATTATTTGGGTCTGAGAAAAGAAATAAAAGAGTTTTCAAGTGCTTAGGAATTTCAAATATAGAGGTGCTTTGGCTCAGTGCATGTAAGGAAGGAAATCTGAATTCCACTGCCCTGTGTTTACTTAAAACAGGTTTTCCAAAGCAAAGCCAATAGAAAGAACTAATTTTAAATAATTCTAATCACTGCACAAATCAATTCATACAGATCCAAACAAATGCAAGGAGGCATCAGCTTTCCGGACAGCTCCTCTGCACAAAAAACCTAAATTTCAACAGAAACGCAGAAGGGCAGCCTTAGGCTGCAGAGGAGGGAAAAAGTCATTGGGAAATGATGAGTCAGACGCAAGATAAAAGAGTGGAAGAAAAATTAAATTAGAGGAAAAAGCCACAGTAAATGTTTTGTGTCCATTTGATTCATTTACTATTGCAAGGAATTTCAGTTTTCCTGATGAGTGTTTTTCAAGTCTATGCACTGCTTGCAAAACATGGAAAAGAACAACTGTGCATATTAAACATTCCTAATTATCTTCCAAAAGAATTCTTGTGGAAGTCAGAGGTATTGTTATTTGAAAATCTACATATTGACTTATTTATGGCTATTATTTATAGTTTGTTCATTTTGAAGTATCAAAAGAGGGTATGTGGTTAGAAAAGAATCTGTTGTCTCCTTGACATTCCAGGCCCTTTACCTGGAAAAATAAACAAGCAAAAAAAAAAAAAAAACCAGGCCAAGACTGTTATGGCTCAGCTTTGAAGTTCCTGATAAACGTGCTCCGAGCCTAATCTATTACGATTTATTTTCAGAGACAAACAAGTCTATTTGGAAAACATCAGACAGATTTCTTAACTTGCCACATCTGGGATGTCTGGAATTTGGAGTAATCATTTGTCAGGCCAGTGGCTGTCAGGCTTCTATGAAAAATTGTTTCCCTTCACACAAAATCATCTTCATTGGTTTAAAATTATGGGCTGAAAAGCGAAATATGAAAAAAATCTAAGTATCATCCTGTCTCATTGCAACACAAAACAACATTGTCTCCAGAGAATAAAAATGGTTTTAAACAGCATCACTTGTCAGCTGTGATTTTCTTTGGGGGGACAAAAAGAAGAATTAGTAGGAAAAATATGTAGTTACCATCCCACAGCAACAAACACTTAATGAAATTATGGAAAACTCATAACACTGCAAAATACTTTATAACATTTTTAAGTTTCATATTTCTGACATTAAAACCACTAAATATTCCCTTAAAATTCTAAAATTTTTTTGGTCTTTGGCACTATTTAAGTTATTTATGAAATGAAACATGCGAGTTCCATTAAGCTTCACAGTAACACAGCTCATCCTTGTCTTCACTTCCATTTCCTAATCTACAGCAGAGATGCTGGAAGGTCAATTGAAGGCTGCTCTACAAATATAACTGAAATGTGTCCAAAAAAACATCTTGTTTCATCGAAATCCATGTTAATTTGTAGAAATTATTCATTAATAGACTGATGGATGAGAAATGGAAATCATAAAGAAAACCCCCACTTGTTCTCAAAAGAGACAATGTGTTTAATGCCTCATAGAATATCTTCATAATTGAAAAAAATATCCCTCTGTTGTAAAAATATAAAAATAAACATCATAAAACTGCCAGAATGTTGAAGGTTTTCTGTATCACTACGAGCCAAAATATACAGCAACTGATTTTTTTCCCTGATACTTTAATCCCATTCCTTTCAAAGCCTGGCTCTTTTTCCATACATCAAGCATTGATACCATGGGAATGACTCTGAATGCTGTAGAGTTGGTGGAAACTTAAAAAAAAAATTGTGCAGTGAGAATGATTGTATCTCTGGCCCTTCCTCAACAAGAGAGCTCAATCTGACAGTTCCCTAAGGAATTAACACTCACATTTTGCCAGGCTCTGCTGTAGTCTGCTTGGATCACTGGATTTCTGCTGCAGCAGGAATACGGATTAGAATATTAAAAGCTAACATGTAGAAAGGCAAACAAGGCCTCTGCACTGCTGGGTGGGTCCACTTTGGCTATTATTTTTTTTTTTTTTTTT
>WEKY01051239.1:0-15619 GCA_013390045.1 Picathartes gymnocephalus
GGTCTTGGAGGGCTTTCCCAACTCTAATAATTCCATGACTCCATGAGCAAAAGCCACTTTGCTCCTGAGGGAGCTGGGCCACTCTGGGGATTTTCCTGCCAGATAATTGTCTGGAATTCCCTGGACAGAATTCCCGTGCCTGCTCGCCTGCTCTGATGTCCACCTGCAGCCCATGCGTGTCCTGGCATGAGGAATAATGCTTCACACCTTGGAATTCCATCACTTTTCTGTCTCTCAGGAGCCTGGATCCCCTTTTCTCAGCTTTAAACCAGGCAGTTTCACTTCTGGCAAGCTCAGGCCTGGAATATTTCAGCCTTGGAAGGAGCTCAGGAGTCCAAACTGGGAGCACTGGGACCACTCTTGGTGTCCATCTCCCTTCTAGGCTGGTCATGTCCAACTTCTGCCGTGTGCATGGGAATATTTCTGTTGCTTTTCCAAAGATTTCCATGCAGTTTCTCTCTCTCAGAGGCTTTGGGAATGAGTATTTTTTATTTCTCACCCTTCTCCATTCTGGGAAAGTGTCTTCCAGGAAGGCAGCAGGGCACGGTGAACTCTGCTGTGCTCCTGAATCCCTTTTACCGAGGAAATTTAATCCATACTTTGCTACATAAGAACATTTTGTGCTGTCAGTAGGAGTGGTGGGGTTGTGTTGATGATTTTCAGTGCAGGGAGTTCTGTGAAATTCAGCCTTGGACTTTATCTTCCTTAGGCTGCTTCTGAAGTTGATCTGTGGGAAAAAAACACAGCTCAGATATTTTGTGTTGCTCATTATCCAGTGCCTGAGATACTTAATAAAATAATTTTAAACCATTTTTTTCCCCCAGGTTTTAAAATAACTTCTGCTTCACAGTAGGGATTTTACTTGCAGTGTTCAGTAGTTGCTGGAGTAGAAAGGTGGAAAATGGTGATGTTCAGTGCCCCACCACCCTCTAGGGGAAGAACCTTTTCCTAAAATGCAGCTTAAACCCCCCTGGCACAGCTCCAGCCATTCCCTTGGATGAAGTGGCACCTTGTCCCTGTCCCTGTGTGTGTTTAAAGGGAATCCATCCTCTTAGGGTTTGGAATTCAGCTCTTTTTTAGGTCAGTTTCCCACGTTCCCACTGTTGAGTGTGGATCCTCACTCCTTCCCCAATCCATTTATTGCTTATTTTAGTGAGTAAATTTCTGTGTCTGCTCTTGGGAATCTCTTCATCAGCTCATTCTGCCTGTGAATCCAAACCAGGTAAAGAAATCCTGGTAAAACCCCTCTGGTGTCCAAATATTCCAAACTGTAAAACTCAGATCATTGGTGTTTTTATCTCTTGAGAAGCCCTCACCATTTCCCAACCTAAAGGTTGCAGTGGGGGCGTGAGAAAAGGTTTAAGGTGCAGAAGTTTTGTGCCAGGGCTGGAGGATCCTGTCACCTGTCCAGGCTAAACCTGGCCCATCCAGGACCTTCCAGCTTTGGAGAAATTCGGGATTTTTCTGGTTTCCAAGTATGCCAAACTGATTTCCAAATATTCCAAAGTACAAAACTCAGATCATTGGTGTTTTATCTCTTGAAACTTAAGCTTCCACCAGAAGCCCTCACCATTTCCCAACCTAAAGGTTGCAGTGGGGGCGTGAGAAAAGGTTTAAGGTGCAGAAGTTTTGTGCCAGGGCTGGAGGATCCTGTCACCTGTCCAGGCTAAACCTGGCCCATCCAGGACCTTCCAGCTTTGGAGAAATTCGGGATTTTTCTGGTTTCCAAGTATGCCAAACTGATTTCCAAATATTCCAAAGTACAAAACTCAGATCATTGGTGTTTTATCTCTTGAAACTTAAGCTTCCACCAGAAGCCCTCACCATTTCCCAACCTAAAGGTTGCAGTGGGGGCGTGAGAAAAGGTTTAAGGTGCAGAAGTTTTGTGCCAGGGCTGGAGGATCCTGTCACCTGTCCAGGCTAAACCTGGCCCATCCAGGACCTTCCAGCTTTGGAGAAATTCGGGATTTTTCTGGTTTCCAAGTATGCCAAACTGATTTCCAAATATTCCAAAGTACAAAACTCAGATCATTGGTGTTTTATCTCTTGAAACTTAAGCTTCCACCAGAAGCCCTCACCATTTCCCAACCTAAAGGTTGCAGTGGGGGCGTGAGAAAAGGTTTAAGGTGCAGAAGTTTTGTGCCAGGGCTGGAGGATCCTGTCACCTGTCCAGGCTAAACCTGGCCCATCCAGGACCTTCCAGCTTTGGAGAAATTCGGGATTTTTCTGGTTTCCAAGTATGCCAAACTGATTTCCAAATATTCCAAAGTACAAAACTCAGATCATTGGTGTTTTATCTCTTGAAACTTAAGCTTCCACCAGAAGCCCTCACCATTTCCCAACCTAAAGGTTGCAGTGGGGGCGTGAGAAAAGGTTTAAGGTGCAGAAGTTTTGTGCCAGGGCTGGAGGATCCTGTCACCTGTCCAGGCTAAACCTGGCCCATCCAGGACCTTCCAGCTTTGGAGAAATTCGGGATTTTTCTGGTTTCCAAGTATGCCAAACTGATTTCCAAATATTCCAAAGTACAAAACTCAGATCATTGGTGTTTTATCTCTTGAAACTTAAGCTTCCACCAGAAGCCCTCACCATTTCCCAACCTAAAGGTTGCAGTGGGGGCGTGAGAAAAGGTTTAAGGTGCAGAAGTTTTGTGCCAGGGCTGGAGGATCCTGTCACCTGTCCAGGCTAAACCTGGCCCATCCAGGACCTTCCAGCTTTGGAGAAATTCGGGATTTTTCTGGTTTCCAAGTATGCCAAACTGATTTCCAAATATTCCAAAGTACAAAACTCAGATCATTGGTGTTTTATCTCTTGAAACTTAAGCTTCCACCAGAAGCCCTCACCNTCCCCAATCCATTTATTGCTTATTTTAGTGAGTAAATTTCTGTGTCTGCTCTTGGGAATCTCTTCATCAGCTCATTCTGCCTGTGAATCCAAACCAGGTAAAGAAATCCTGGTAAAACCCCTCTGGTGTCCAAATATTCCAAACTGTAAAACTCAGATCATTGGTGTTTTTATCTCTTGAGAAGCCCTCACCATTTACCAACCTCAAGGTTGCAGTGGGGGCGTGAGAAAAGGTTTAAGGTGCAGAAGTTTTGTGCCAGGGCTGGAGGATCCTGTCACCTGTCCAGGCTAAACCTGGCCCATCCAGGACCTTCCAGCTTTGGAGAAATTCGGGATTTTTCTGGTTTCCAAGTATGCCAAACTGATTTCCAAATATTCCAAAGTACAAAACTCAGATCATTGGTGTTTTATCTCTTGAAACTTAAGCTTCCACCAGAAGCCCTCACCATTTCCCAACCTAAAGGTTGCAGTGGGGGCGTGAGAAAAGGTTTAAGGTGCAGAAGTTTTGTTCCAGGGCTGGAGGATCCTGTCACCTGTCCAGGCTAACCCTGGCCCATCCAGGACCTTCCAGCTTTGGAGAAATTCGGGATTTTTCTGGTTTCCAAGTATGCCAAACTGATTTCCAAATATTCCAAAGTACAAAACTCAGATCATTGGTGTTTTATCTCTTGAAACTTAAGCTTCCACCAGAAGCCCTCACCATTTCCCAACCTAAAGGCTGCAGTGGGGTGTGAGAAAAGGTTTAAGGTGCGGAAGCTTTGTGCCAGGGCTGGAGGGTCCTCTCACTTGTCCAGGCTAAACCTCGCCCATCCAGGACCTTTCAGCTTTGGAGAAATTCGGGATTTTTCTGGTTTCCCAGTATGCCAAACTGGTTTCCAAATATTCCAAACTATAAAACTCAGATCATTGGTGTTTTTATCTCTTCAAACTAAAACTTCCACCAGAAGCACTCAGCTGTACCCAACCTAAAGGCTGCAGTGGGGTGTGAGAAAAGGTTTAAGGTGCAGAGTTGTGCAAGGCTTTGTACCAGGATCCTCTCACCTGTCCAGGCTAAACCTGGCCCATCCAGGACCTTCCAGCTTTGGGGAAATTCGGGATTTTTCTGTATCCACTGCAGCACTTGCAATGGGGTTCAATATTTGTGTCTTCCCCAATCCTGGTCCTTCTACTTTTGCTTTTTTTTTTTTTCCCCCAAAAATTGATGGGGCTGATCCATTGCCAGGTGGACAATCCCACTGGGAGGGTTGGCTGGAGTTGTTTGTCCACTTTCTGGGAAACCTCAGAGCCTGTTTTCCTCTGGGAGTATCCCAGCTACAACCAGGAGCAATCCCTGTGTTTCACCAGGAGTGTGAGAGGGTGCCCAGGTAACCAGGGCTGTGCTCCCGCTTTGCTTTGGAGCTCAGCTCCAGTTTTTTGGGAGCGACTCTGAGGCTGCTCTGGGTTTGTTGTGGATGAGTTCTTTGCCAGATTCCAAGAAGGAATCCAAGGAGTCCAAGAGGGAATCCCTTCCACTGCCAGATGGAACTCAAGGTGCTGCAGGTTGTGTTTGGTGGAGCTTGTAGCTCATCCTGATGCACGTTGACATTTTGATGTCAATGAAATTCCACCTTGTATTTTCCATCCTGGAAAAAAAAGATGTAGTTGTAGAAAACCTTTAGAATGCTCAGGATGGAAGATGAATTCCATGTCAGGATTGGGAATTCCAGTGTCTCCTTTTCTTCCAGTTTTCCATCCTTTTTGAGGGGCTGTGCTGCTTTCAGTGAGGAGTGGAGCTTGGTTTTGATGTCAATGAAATTCCACCTTGTCTTTTCCCTCCTGGAAAAAAGATGTAGCTGTACAAAAACCCCTTAGGATGGTCAGGATGAAAGGTGAATTCCATCTCAGGATTGGGAATTCCAGTTCCTCCTTTTCTTCCTGTTTTCCTCCTTTTTGAGGGGCTGTGCTGCTTTCAGTGAGGAGTGGAGCTTGGTTTTGATGTCAATGAAATTCCACCTTGTCTTTTCCCTCTTGGAAAAAAGATGTATCTGCACAAAACCCCCTTAGGATGGTCAGGATGAAAGGTGAATTCCATCTCAGGATTGGGAATTCCAGTGTCTCCTTTTCTTCCAGTTTTCCATCCTTTTTGAGGGGCTGTGCTGCTTTCAGTGAGGAGTGGAGCTTGGTTTTGATGTCAATGAAATTCCACCTTGTCTTTTCCCTCTTGGAAAAAAGATGTATCTGCACAAAACCCTTAGGATGTTCAGGATGGAAGGTAAATTCCATCTCAGGATTGGGAATTCCAGTACCTCCTTTTCTTCCTGTTTTCCTCCCTTTCTGAGGGGTTGTGCTGCTTNCTCCACCCTTCCTGAGGGACTGTGCTGCTTTCAGTGAGGAGTGGAGCCTGGTTTTGATGTCAATGAAATTCCACCTTGTTTTTTTCCTTTCTGGAAAAAAAGATGTAGCTGCACAAAACCCCTTAGGATGTTCAGGATGGAAGGTGCATTCCAACTCAGTAGGACTGGGAATTCCAGTGTCTCCTTCCTGCTTTCCATCCTTTCTGAGGGGCTGTGCTGCTTTTGGCAGGGAGTGGAGCCTGGTTTTGATGTCAATGAAATTCCACCTTGTTTTTTTCCTTTCTGGAAAAAAAGATGTAGCTGCACAAAAACCCTTAGGCTTCTCAGGATGGAAGGTGAATTCTATCTCAGTAGGATTGGGAATTCAGTGTCTCTTTTTCATCTTGTTTTCCAGCCTTTCTGAGGGACTGTGCTGATTTTGGTGGGGAGTGGAGCCTGGTTTTGATGTCAGTGAAATTCCACCTTGTCTTTTCAGTCCTGGAAAAAAGATGTAGTTGTAGAAAACCTTTAGGATGCTCAGGATGGAAGGTGAATTCCATCTCAATAGGATTGGGAATTCCAGTGTCTCTTTTCCTTCCCATTTTCCATCCTTCCTGAGGGGCTGTGCTGCTTTTGACCGGGGTTGGAGCCTGGTTTTTGATGTCAATGAAATTCCACCTTATTTTTTCAGTCCTGGCAAAAAGATGTATCTGCACAAAACCTTTAGGATGTTCAGGATGGAAGGAGAATTCCATCTCAGGATTGGGAATTTCAGAGTCTTCTCTTCTTCCTGTTTTCCACCCTTCCTGAGGGGCTGTGCTGATTTTGGCAGGGAGTGCAGCCTGGTTTTGTGCTGCGGGATGGCAGCAGGAGTCTCCCCGGTTTAGAGCATTGTTTTTGTTGTTATTTTTTTGCTTGGCAGACGTGTGAATTATTTTACCTGTTTTTGTGCTGCCTGTGGTGCCTATAAATAATAAATGTGCTGCTCAGATCCTACAGACCAGCAGCGACTCGGAGGGAAACTCAACTTTTTCAATCCCACAGAATTCACCTGACCTCAAATCCAGAAGGGGAAAACCATGGAAGTTGGAAGTTTTTACTCCCAGACCACGTTTGCTTCTAACCAGTGTGACCAAGGAAGCCAATCCAGAAGTAACTGAGTCCCTCCCACTGTGGATTACATAACCATCTAATTAAAGGAATCAAACAGGGATAACTTTAGAAAACTTCCCCATAGTCTGGGTCAAAAATACTTGCAAGACCACAGCCTGGAGTGCCCATGTTTTATTTATGCTGAGAAGTGCTGTGTAAATGAAGTTTTATTTTTGGTGTCAGCCATGGGAGTCTCCTGCTCCTTCTGCAGGCCCTTCCTTGGGCACCAGGAAAATCCTTTAATTCCTGATTTCCCTTTGGAAGGAGAAGGGAATTAAATAGTGCTGCTCCAGTCCCTCCCTAGAAGGAGCTGGTGGATTCAGAGCTCTTCTTGTGGTTGCTTTGGGTTGAAATTTGGGTTATTTTGAGGCTTAATTAATTCTGCACTGTGAGCATTCCCAGCGATTTGGGGTTAAATCAGTGAATTTGGTCTCTTGCTCCAGAAGGAAACAGTGAATTTTCCTGGGAATGGTTGGAATACTCCAGCCCTGATAATCAGAAGCATGTGTGGATGGAGGTGGTGGTGGAGAGACCTGAAAGACATCTGAAATACAAAATGTAGCAGCAAATAAAAATCCACGGGTCTGTTTTCAGTGTATCCAACACGGGGTTGTTGCAGGAGCTGGGAAAGCTTGGAATTCCCACAGGATCTGCATGCTCAAAAAGCAGGAAAAGCAGAGTTAGGGTGGGTCAGGGCTGGAATTCCATGATGACTCCACGACCCTGAAAAAGGGGAATTGTCCCCTGGGCAAACAACACACCAGGGACAGGGAAGGATTTTTGGGGTGTCTGTGCAGGGCCAGGAGGTGGATCCATGATCCTGCGGGTCCTTTCCAGCTGAGGACATTCCCAGATGTAACCATGGCTGGACAGAGCTCCAGGAGTGTTGGGACAATGCTCCCAGGGATGCCAGAGTGGGATTTTTGGGGTGTCTGTGCAGGGCCAGGAGGTGGATCCATGATCCTGCGGGTCCTTTCCAGCTGAGGACATTCCCAGATGTAACCATGGCTGGACAGAGCTCCAGGAGTGTTGGGACAATGCTCCCAGGGATGCCAGAGTGGGATTTTTGGGGTGTCTGTGCAGGGCCAGGGGTTGGATCCAAGATCCTGTGGGTCCTCTCCAGCTGAGAACATTCCCAGATGGAGCCAAGGCTGGACAGAGCGCCAGGAGAGTTTGGACAACGCTCTCAGGGATGTCAGAGTGGGATTTTTGGGGTGTCTGTGCAGGGCCAGGGGTTGGATCCAAGATCCTGTGGGTCCTTTCCAGCTGAGGACACTCCCAGATGTCACCAAGGCTGGACAGAGCTCATCCCTGCTGGACCCCTGGTGTCCCTCACACCTTGAAGCCTCACTGGGATGAGGCCACGACGTCTCTGTCACCACCCCCTTGCTCAAACCTTCCTGTGTGACCCACTCCCATTCCCTTTTCCCTTCCAGCATAACCACTAATCCTCTCTCTCCATAAAAGAGGATTAAAAGTGGGAACATTTGCACCTTCCAGCAGCCAGCCAGGGCCTTGCTCCATCTTTTCCTGCTGTAATCCCAAGGGCTGCACCTCTGTGTCCAGCTAGGAATGCTGTCAGCAAGCAGCAGCCTGTGCTTATTGGGTTAGGAATTCTTAAAAAGCCAATTTTGCCTGTTAATTAACAAAGCTGAATTGACTAAAGATGAGTAACTCGCTTCATGCTGTTTAAATGACTCCTGGGTTCTGCAGGTCTGAGGAAAATGGGTTAAAGTTGGGATTTCTCTGTGGTTCTTTAGCTAAAATGAAAGAATGTGTAAGGTGGCAAAGTATTAACTCAGAGAATGGCATTTCTCGTGTTCTGGTTCTTAAATTTGTGGCAGACCACACGTCCTGCAAAAGGATTTCAGGGGGAAAAAAAAAAGGGTTCTGGTCCCAAAAGCTTCCTGTGGACCCTGCAGAGCCTGGGGGAAGCACGGGAATGCTAAATGAGAATTCCATCCAGTGGTTTTCAGTTCTGGGGTGCAGTTTCATTTCCAGTTTTGGGTTACACTCAGCTGCCACTGGCTGGCATGTGGTACCCGTGGGTTTCCAAAACCAAAATGTGCCTTTTATTTCTTGGAGTCTTCCTAAGGAGGGCTGATTCCGCTGGGATTTTATTTCTTGGTGCCCAAGCTTGAGAAGAATCTTCAGGAGGACTCAGGAACTCACCTCATCCCTGTGTTCTCCTGGGCTTCCTGCTGGTGTTTGGTGCTAAATATATGAAATTAAGCTGCAAAAAGGACCCATTGCAAATCAAATTGTCCGTGGTGTGTCCCATCACATCACCCAACCTCTCAGCAGCAGCTAGGAGGTTTAGTCCTAATAAATACCTGTGAAATCCTATTTGTTTCTTTTCCAGCCTTGCCACATGTGAAGTTTTTTCCTGCCAGGGGCATTTCTTCGGTCTTTGATGTGAGATTGTGACACAGAGAGCGCGTTAATAGGAGGAATTTTGGTTTTGTCTGCTAGAATCCATTTAATTTTAGGGTGTTTCACGCTGAGCCTGGGAGCATTGGGATTTTTTTTTTCCCCCCATGCTAATTAAAAGGATCATTTTACTAATGTTATACCACAGGAGGACGCTGTGGAACGAGAGCGGGGTCCCGTTGTTCCTCTCGGTGCTTGAGTTGCCACATCTCTGCCAACCACATAAATAAGATGTTCGCTTCAGTCTTGATAGGAGGGGAATAAACTGGAGTGTCTTATCTTGCTTTGTGCCTGGTATCGGTTGTGCTGCTGACAGCAGTCGGTGTCTCCGCTCCTGGAAAGTCGTTCCCATCCAAAACCTTGTGCAGCTTCCAGAGGGGCAGGTGCTTGACTGGGGAAAAAAAAAAAAAAAAAAAAACGTTTTTTTATCAGGTTGAGGTGTAGGCCTCAAAATTCTCCTCATGAACAACGGAGGATTTTTTTTTTCCCCCCATGGAAAATGGGATTTTGGTATTTAAATGTGCATTTTCAACGAGTTTCAGAAGATATAATTCCTATCAAAACAGGATTTGATTCCATTAGCAAATGGCCAATGATTGATTTCTTGCTAAGATCAGTTTTCACTCAGGAGTTATCCCAGGCTGTCTCTGCAGGGAAATTGGAGTTTATGGAGAGGAGCAGCCAGAAGTTCAGAACAGCTTTTTCAATAACACATTCCTGAGCAGTAAGTGCAGAGGAAGTGCTTTTTAACCTGATTGAATCCACAAAGTGTGACCCGGTTGACTGAAAAAATCTCCCTCACATCGCATCAACCCAGATCATCAGAGGTGTTTTTGATCCCTCCCCATCACGAGCTGCCAGCAGTGGAAAGGAGGAGGAGGACAAGGAGCTGTTGCAGCTGCAAACAGTTGGTAGTTCTTAAAATAAATGGAAGAGGGACCTTCCTTACCCTCCTGGGAATGTGGAAGCTCAGCAGGAAGTCCTGGGTGCCACCAGCAGCATCTTGGGATGCTGGAAACTGCTCCAGCCTTGCTCCGTGGCTGAGGATGGAGATGGAGCAGCATTTAGTGAGGAATCACCAGCGAGGGGGAAAAGGGAACAGCAAACAGTGGCCAGAACCTGATTTAGGGGATGATTTTCTAACAAATGGGTGAACAGCACGGAGCTGCTGCTGGGGAACGAGCACGTGTGGATCACAGGAGCTCTGCAGCCGCCTCCCAGAACAGAAGTGCCAGCGTGATGTTGTTTAATGCAGAAAAACCCGACTTCTTTATGGCAGAGGCTTGAATCCATTAAGGGCACATTGAACTCCAGGTGCCCCCCAGCTTCACAGGAGAGCAGGAGAAAGGCAGGAGGTGTTGCAGGTTTTCAGGAAAACGCTTGGAACAGGATTTCCCTGAAGGAGTGGGGCCAGCTTGAATAACGAACCAGATTTTTTCTCTTTCTTTTTTGAGATTCCCGTGCAGTGGCGGCCAAAGAGCTCCGTGCTGGGTTCCTGGGCGGAGCAGGGCTGTCAGTAAGGAATTGGTGCTGGCTGCAGCACTGAGATCAAACAGAAAATGGTTTGGGAAAGGAAAACCAGGAGTGCTTTCATTGCTTTGACAGAAATGAGGAAACAAACCAGAGGGATTGTTCCTGGCAGTGGCTGTGTCGGATTGACCCAACGTCATGGTTTGAAGGAGGGTTGTTTTTCAGTTACAGAGATTTTGTGGATTTTCTGATGCCCCAGCCTGGGAATTCCCACCTGAACAGATTCAGAACCCATTTATTTGAACTCAACCTGTGACACCCTCTCAAATAAGTCCTTTAAATTACTTAACAAAAAAACCAAAGAAAATTTAACCAAAATATATTAAAAAACCCCGAGAGCATCTGATGTCCCTCGAGCTGACTGAGCAACCACAACATCAGCTTGGCTCTTCTTTTACCATGCTTTTTGCTGAGTACAAGGCATGATTTTGGGGAAAGTGATGTGATAAACCTTAATCTAAAAGATTAAGCTTTTTAAATAAGGAGGCCCCAGCTGTGTCCTGCTCTCTGTGTTTGGGTGGGTCCCAAACCAGGGGATGGGTTCAGTGGTGACCTTGGCAGTGCAGGGAGACAACAGTTGGACTCGATGATCCTAGAGGGCTTTTCCAAACTAAACTATTCCATTATTCCATCTTTTCAGTAGGTCAAAGCCTTTGGAGTGAGCCTTTCTCCTGAGTCTCATCCTTGGGAAGAGAAGGTCCATGACCTGACCAGCCTGAAATGAGAACAGGGACAGTGCCCTGAGCTCGTTAATGTGTTTGTTAAACTAATTGGGGGCGTTGATCACTTGTAAAGAGGATTCTGAGAAGGTTTTCAGAGTGTGTTTTCCTTAATCCTCTCTTTTTCTGCCCTGTGATTTCCAAGTCCTCACAGAGAAGGCAGAGCTGTTCCTTGAGCTGGGGACATCCATCCTGTAATGTTCATTGCTGGGATGGCATTTCCTTCTTCCCAAAACCTTTGACTGGGAAAGGTCGTGCACCCTGAGCAGCTGCTCTGTCCATTTGCCATCGGGGATTTGCTAATTCCTGCATTTTAGTTATCAAATTTTAGTTTTAGTTATCAAATTTCAGTTTTAGTTATAAAATTCTAGTTTTAGTTGTAAAATTTTCGTTTTACTGATGAAATGTCATGTTCATTTTCATGTTGGTGCTGGTACAGAATGCAGGGGAACTTTTCCTGTTTGGTTTTCCACCCAGAACAACTCACTCTCAATATGGAAATATGAAGGCTGAATTCTGACAATCAGGATAATTAGCCAAGAAGCAAGTTTTGTAAGAAAATCAACTTGATTGATTGATTTGAACACGAGATCCTTACATTTGGTGCTTTGGGTGCCATTAATTGTTCCCACCCCATTTCAGAATGGTGGAATCATGGAATGGTTTAGGTTGGAGAGACCTTAAATCCCATCCAGTGCCAGCCCTGCCGTGGCAGGGACACCTCCCACTGTCCCAGGCTGCTCCAAACCCCAGTGTCCAACCTGGCCTTGGGCACTGCCAGGGATCCAGGGGCAGCCATGGCTTCTCTGGGCAAAAAGGAACAATTTCTTCCTTATGTCTGATCTAAATCTACCCAATTTCACTTAAAACTTTGCCCCTGCATTCCCCAAGGTCCCTTTCGTGGTTGGATCCTGGGAGGGATCCTCTCATGCATGCTCAGGAGAGGACAGAGCGAGCAGGTCTCTCAAAATCTCCATGTAATTCCCAATTTACTTCCTATCAAATTTATTCAAACCACCGAAGAAGAGAGACCCAGCCATTCTTTTATTTATTGCTGATCTGAGCAGGGTTTCAAATTAATGAGGTGTTGGATGAGCTGGTGAAAATGGCTTCATGATTTAACATTCCAGAAGATAAATGCTCATCTCCAGGTCTCTCTCAGAGTCGTGTCTCCTGCAGCATCTGAAGCAAAAAACCTCTTCAGTGGGATAAAGGTTTAAAATAATTCCAGGCCCTGCCTGTGTAAGGGAGTTTTTCCATCGTCCTGCTGTTCCTCGTGATTTTTTCTGGTGTGGAATTTTTATTTTGGGCTCCGTTTTAAGCACCCCTTAACCTGGACGGGGATGGTGATAAAAAGCCCACGGTGTCTGTGGGGTTTTTGTGAGTTATGACTTGTTACGATCACACCACAGAGACCTTCATTTCAACCCACGTGGGATTAAATTCAGTGTAGAATTTATGGGGTTTATGACCAGTTCCTGCTGTTTTCTGGTCATCTGAGTGGTGCAGCTCTGCTGTTTCCTCCTGCAGCTGATGTTCCTCCAGCGATGGTGTCACCAGCCACTGGTCAGGGCTGACAGGACATCAAAGGAACCCCTGACAGGCTCATGAAGCAACTTCACTGTGTGATGAGAGGGGCTTTATCCTCACAGTTTTTAAAAGCACTTTAAATATTTTAAAAACACTTCTGGCTGCCACCCGAGGCTCCTGGACTAAGCCACGACCACCAGGAAATGTCTTGGCAGGCACCGCCGCGTCCTTAGGATTTCCCTGAGCCTGAAACCACTCTGATTTTGGGAGAAAACCAGGGATTAACGTTCCTTTTCTGGAGTGGTGAATGCTCCTCTCCAAACCTAACCAGGAACAGCTTTTCCTTCACCCCCTGTGCCCAGATCCCTGCTCAAATCCAAGCCCACCCTTCAGATGTGTCGCGGGGATGCTTTGCCGGGCCAGGTTGGTGACACCTCCACCAGCCAAGGTGGTGGCCCCACAAAGCCCGGCTTGTGTCAGGAATCCTTTGGGAATCATTTGAATATGGGAATGGCTTCCCAAGGTTCCAGTGGTTGGGTGTAGGTTGCCTTTGAGTGGAAGATTTCCTTCCAGTGGAAATGGTATCAGAAGCATCTGTTGTCTTGGGGTCTTGTCTCCTGATGGACTTTAATGTCGTTGGGCTCTCTCAATTATATTCTGATCGTATTTTTCCATGGATTTTTGAGATTTTAATAGAAATACTCAAAGTTGCTTTGCTCCAATGAAAAAAGCAGCAATTCCCCCTGCCAGGAAAAGCTCGGTGGCTTGGGAAATCCGTTAAGCTGGTGCATTAAGGATTTACTTGAAATATTTTTTTCCCCACCCGTTCTCCTCTGGTGATGACAAGATTAAGTTTCTTGGAAGGTGGTTAGGGCTGATTGTTTCTCCACCAGAAATTTTCAGTTTGCTTCAAATACACCTCAACATCTCAGTCCCTTCCTCAGTGGCACTGTTTGAACTCCTGCTATTTTTGGGTGGTTCTAATATTACAACCCAAGTTGTAAACAGGGTTGGGCAACAGCAACATCAGACTCCAGCAGCTTTTTAGGGAGAACTGGGAGTCTGAAGCTGGTTTGCCTTTAGCTGTAACCTCAGTAGGTTTGTGACAGTCAATTCTGCTGTCCCCTCAGGCTGGAATATTCCAAACTTTCCCCAGAACTGCCAATCCCACCACTAAACCCTGTCCCAGGGTCTGTCAGATCCCTCCAGGGATGGGAACTCCAGCACTTCCTTGTTCCACTGACAACTCTTTTGGAGAAGAAACGTTCCCTGAAATTCCATCTAAACCTCCCTGGCACAACTTGAACCCATTTCTTCTTGTCTTACGGCTTGGGGGAAGAGAACAATCCCCACCTGGCTGCAAGCTCCTTTTATTTGGACAGAATAACCCTCTTGACAAAAGGGTTTGGTTTCCTGTGTCTCACTGGCCCCTCCATGACGTGGTGGCAGTCAGGAGCTGTAATTCCACCACTGTACTTAACATGTTCAGAATCTTTTTTGTTTATTTTCTTGTTCCCTGCAGCTCGTCACCTCTTTCTGCTCTTTGCCCTGAGCAGGAACAGATTCCCCTTTGGGCAATCTGCTTTTGAGGGTTGATGTTCTAATTCTCCTATCTGAAAATATCTTAGGGATGTGCTTTTTCTTTTCCACAAATGTACATCAGGCACAGACTGAAAATATCCCCGCTCCTGCCGTCCTGGTCCTTCTGCACAGATCTGGGCTCCCAGTGTGTGGTCCAGGGCCCTGCTGACTCTGTAAGCTGCTGCTTTGCTTGGTGCTTTACCACTGGATGCCTTAAATAAATCAGCTTTCTGGGATATTTGTGCTTGGGTTATGATGGCTTTGCCTATTTCTGGACTCTGAGTCCAGGTCTGGAGGGGCTGGAGCGTGTCCATGGAAGGGAACCGAGCTGGGGAAGGGATCTGGAGCTGCTGAGGGAGCTGGGGAAGGGGTTCAGCCTGGAGAAAAGGGGGCTCGGGGGGGACCTTGTGGCTCTGCACAACTCCCTGCCAGGAGGGGCAGTGAGAGGGGAATTTGGGATCTGATCCCAGGGAACAGGGAGAGGAGGAGAGGGAACGGCCCCAGGCTGGGCCAGAGGAGGCTCAGGCTGGATTTTAGGGAAAATTCTTTCCTGGAGAGGGTGGCGAGGCCCTGGAAGTGCCCAGGGAGGTTTGGAGTGCCCATCCCTGGAGGCGTCCAAGGAATTCCTGGAGGTGACACCCACTGGGCTGGAGACAGGGTGGGGATCAGGCACAGCTTGGACTGGTTGGGCTGGGAGGGCTTTTCCATCCTAAATGATCCTGGGATTCTGTACTGGCATCCTCACTTGTCCTGAGCTCCTGAGGTCAGAGGAGACTTTGTGTCACCCTCAGGCCTCTTCCCCAAAACCTGGCACGTGACGTGGCAAAACCAAGTCCCGTTTTTGACCCTTCCACGTGTGGGAGAGGGACGCGGAATCTCAGGGCTGGGGGATCCTGGGGGACCTTTCCTCCAGCAGAGATAACAGTGCTGTGCCCTGTTTGGAAATGGGGATTTTTTTTCCAAGCTCTTCAACTCGGTAAAATACCACCTCAAACAACAAAATTTAACTACCACGATCCTCTCGTGGCTCCTGGTGGAGTTACTCCCCTTTGATAGACAACCACCATCCCCCCCCCAACCCTTTGCCCCAGGTTATTAATGAAAATGGACCTTCAGTATGTCCTGGTTTTGGGTTTCTGATCAAAACTAAAGGGTTTTCTTTTCAATTTTGTCTGTGTGCTATTGAAAAAATACCTAATAATTGGTGGATTTGGTTCTACAAAAGAGCTATTTTAAAAACTTAAAACATATAAGGGTTTATTTAAATGCATATGAGACATTGCCTCTGCCTCCCCGCTTCTTTGTTTATCCAGGAGGGATTTCAGAGTGTGATGTGTTCTTTCAATAATGGCCTGACCTGTGGGGGAGTGAGGAACGCCAAAGGTGTCACGAACACCCCAATTCCTTAAAAATGTGGCCAATTTTTGGGTTATGTACGCGGGTTATGTATGTTTTTATTTCTTGAAGCAAATGCTCGTAAGAAATATTGACAAGCGTGCTTGGCTGAGGTGCCCTCCATCCCTC
>WEKY01051240.1:0-2500 GCA_013390045.1 Picathartes gymnocephalus
AAGGGGAAGGGGAAGGGAAGGAATATCTTAGTTGGAAGGAATCTATGATCATCTAATCCAGCTGCCTGACTACTTCAGAGATGATAAAATTTTAAAAATATTATTAGGGTTGTTATCCAAAAATCTTTTAAAGTCTGACAGGTTGGAACATAAATCACATCTTTAGGAACTGTGTTGATTTTTGACTACTCTCTCTGTAAAGAAATGTTTCCTTTTATATAGTCTGATCCTTCCCAGGTGCAGGTTCAGAATATTTCTACATGTCCTATCACTGGTTCCCAGGTAGAAGAGCTCAGCAGCTCCCACTTCACTTCCTCTTCTCAGAAAGCTGTAGAGAGCAATGTAATTGCCCCTCAACTTCCTTTTCTCCAAATTAGACAAGATCAAAATCCTCAGCCGCTCCTAACAGGACATTCTTTCCAGGCCTTTCATCACTTTTGTTGCCCTCCTCTGGATGCACTTGAATATTTTCCTTCCTTTTTAAATTGTGAGGTCCAGAACTGCACACAGGACTGCAGGTGAGACTGCACAAACACCGGATCAGCAGGACTATCCCCTCCTTTAACCAGCTGGTTACTCTGTGTTTGCTGCAACCCGTGATACGTTTTGCCCTGCTGGCTGCCAGGCCACACTGCTGGCTCCTACTGATCTTGCCATCAACCAGCATCCCTAGATCCCTTCCTGCAGAGCTGCTCTCCAGTCACTCGTCTTCCAGTCTGTATTCACATCTGGCCTTACTCTCGCCCAGGTTTTTTCACCCTGGTTTACATTGTTTTTCTAGCTAGACCATCATGTCAGTTATGTAGGGTAATGCACTTCACAACACACTAAACAATTGCACAACTGGATCCTGTGCCTGCAAGCAGAAAGTGAAGTCCATAATTCACTTAGGATGAAAAAAATTGTAGCTGTTCTTGAAAGCATTTGGAAATGTCTAGCACCTTTTTGTAAAGTATCTTCACAGCAGGACTACAAAACAGTTAGAGTATAAACTTTTCCATAATTGGCATACATAAATAGAACAAATATAAGCAATTTAAATACCCCGTCTCCTTTCCTTTTAGTTCTGAACTTAAACAAAAGATCTGATGATTCCTTCTGATTGCATTTCCTGGATTTATTTCTCAATAATGACACTTTTGGGAGCAATTCTATAGGGGATGAGATTGATCACCCATCACTGCTGCTGATGTGCTGTTTAACCAAGCTGGTGAACCATAAACTGTCATCAGAGAGTGTATCAGACTAACAGTGTGTATCATGCAGCTCACTCTCCTGTGCACCTGACAATGATGATCATTCTCTTTGTCCATTAGACAGCACAAGGACCTGTTAAACAAAGTTCTGGAGTGGCACACTTTCTTTTTTTGACCCAAAAAACCCCCCAAATCCTGCTAGATGGGCTAAGTGGTAACATAAATTGAATCCATAGGTTATGAAGGAAGAAGTCTAATGCTTCATGAGTTAATAAGACTTTGGTACAGACAGAATTTTTAAAGCTGAAACTGAAACTTTCTTTGATAGTGGTAGATATGCTCTAAAGAAGAGTGAGCGTAGCTCTTTTGAGCAGTGAAGAATACTTGCTCAAAAATAATGTCAGTTTACATTTTTTTCAAAGAACTATAAAGCACCTCTCCCCAAAAGAATTTAAAGGAATAATCAACATTTGTATTTTTAATTATTGTTAAATTTCATGTACCAGGTGTTCCAATGTCGCAAACCATATAAACATGATTAAAAAAGTTATGATTACTAGATGAAGTTTATGATCCAGGGCCCCAAACCTATGAATTTTTAAGGACGAAACCTCAAGGGATGTGCCCAGATCGATGAAGATGTACATAACCTGGTGATTGACATTTATGGTCTTTTTTTAACTTGTATGCATAATTCCTACTACTGACTTCAGTGGAAATAGTCACATTTTCTCCTTTCATGCTTTTAGTTTTCTTCTCTCTCATGCAATTAGTTTTTGGAAGATCAAAGCTTAAATTCGTCCTGGTTCTTCTGCCTTGAGTCGTTGAAGTCTGGTGTTTTGTGGGTTGTTTGTTTGCTTGTTTGTTTGTTAGTTCTTTCTTTTTCTTTCTGAGTGAATTGTTCAAAAGATCTAACTAGGGATATTCAAGGAATAGTCATGAGGTTTTTGCCCCAAATGACTACTGCTGAGCAAATTGCAGATACTAACAGATATTGTGAAGTCCTCCCAGACTTGCAGAAGTGCCTGCCCCAATTAATACTGTAGCTGTACCCTTCAGGAACCCCTCATTTCACCTAAAATTTCTTTTAGGGCTCTGAGGGGGCCTTCTTTCCTTTTTGTTCCCCAGCTCCGTGATCGAGAGAAGTCACCTAGAAACTTACTTGGAAGTCTAAATACAATTAAAATTTCTCTGTTTCACTCCAGGCTTTTTTTTTCTATAGGATTCCTCTGACCAAATTTTTGATATCTGCAACATGTGACATAAACAACTAAATTAGTCAGGGGGGAAAAAACAGACTCTTC
>WEKY01051240.1:7500-18692 GCA_013390045.1 Picathartes gymnocephalus
GAATCTGTGCAACAGGAATCTGGCCAAAAAGAAAAAGTATATTTTGCTAGAGGAGAATGAAAATATTTGAAAAAAGGGAAAAGAAATCTTCTTCTAAAGTGTAGGTACATCATCAAGGAGACTTGAGTGTTTATTACAGCCATTGTGTAAATTAACATTAATTTCTCCCAAATTTAGTGGAAATTTGAAGGATACATCACCTTGCAGAACAATGAAAAACACCTGAAAAACAAAGTACAATGATGTAGGAAAGACCAGAAACAAATAAGAAGAAAACATTTTGATT
This sequence comes from Picathartes gymnocephalus, assembly GCA_013390045.1. Classification (NCBI taxonomy): domain Eukaryota; kingdom Metazoa; phylum Chordata; class Aves; order Passeriformes; family Picathartidae; genus Picathartes; species Picathartes gymnocephalus. Next base: position 7,787 of record WEKY01051240.1, read on the forward strand.
TGAAATAATTTCCATGAAAGGGAGGATCAAGAAAATGAACTCAATTGGAAAGAAAAAAAACAAAGGAAAAGAAGAAAAAGGGACTCCTAGGAAAGTACAGATAAAAGGGGTTGTTTCAGATATAAAATGTAGGTAAGAGTCATAAGACCAAGAGATTTTGTTTACTCTGGTTTTTGTTCCTTATTAGGAGCTTGGTGAAAAAAAATCCTAATCCTTAGCATTTTTATTTTTGAGTGCAACATCTATTCTATAAATAGTCCAGGTTATTTGTGTATTTTGACTAATTTGTGCTTCTTCTAATTATTTTTTGATAAACACAGAACCTTTTAAAATTTTCATTGATCCATGATTAAAATATTAGATTCTGTAAAAGCAAGGCAAGTCAAAAAAGACTATTTTCTTACACTGTCACAGGAGAATAAAGCTCCATTGGAAATACTTCAGAAAGACTGTTCCTTATAATTTTTGTAGTATTGTTCCTGATGCTTTCATTGTAACCTAGATACCATTTGCTCAGTTTAGGCATATAGTGAAGAATATTATATAATACAAATGTTGTAATTAAATTCATATGGGCATATATTTACCTTCACAAAATTCTGTAAATACAAATGAAGTGAGGTCTAAATGTATTTCAATAATACATATTTATATCAACTCCATAGGCCTTTATTTTTTGTGATGAAATGTCATTAGATCAGGGGTTTTTTGTTCCTATTAGGAATATTTGTGAATACTGATAAATCAGTCTTTGAATGTTATTGGAGTAAATTGGCTGAGAACAAGTCTTTCATGACTTACCAATTGCAGAACAATTGGAATTAACAACACCAACCTACTTAAATAAGAGAAAGCATTTGGCAGAATTTTCTTTTCAAGACTGGATTACAAATGACAATAAATTTGCACAGGTACAGAAAAATACATCTATTGAATTATTGTGCTCTGCATTTTCATAACCAAGCCACATTTGGTATATGTATAATTATTGTCCATTACATGATGTTCAAGTTAAAACTTGATATTGCATTGGTGGTTTTCATTTGATTGCTGACATGATCCATTTGAAATTTTTCCTGTTCAAAGTATGAAAAAACCACATTTGTGATGTTTTTCCTTTTATTATATCTACGTGATTCCTTTACTATGGAAGTACGTTTCCATTGTAAACACAAAACAGTACATAACTTAAACTCAATACTTTCACCAATGGCATTTTCAAGCCTTCCTTACAAACTCTGGAGCATACATATATTCTTCATAGAAATATAATAGCTGGGAAAAAAGGTTAAAAACAATGGATACTCTGCAATGTTTATTAAAATAGTATCTCCATATTTTCTTTATTTAAATAGTTTGTTATGACCCTGGTTATTTAACCTTTAATTTTACCTCCCCTATTTCATGAGGAACATCATATCACTGAAGATTCTGATTACATCCCAGGTCCTTGGGTGTTCTTTCTGGGGATGTGACCCAAAGAATCTTGCCATTCTCAGGGGATTTGTGATGAAGCAACACTACTACTGAATAAGAGTCCTTGCCTTGGAAATGTACTGTAATCAATTACTGATTTGTCTAGCAGCAAATATAGGGTGACAGCTAAACCATTGGTAATATGTTACTTGAGTAAAAAACAATAATATAGCAATTTAAATGAATGCCTTATATTTGAAACAATAATTTGGTTTTTAAAATATATTACAGTGCCTTACTAAATGTTATGTTTTGATCTTTTTCTCAGCATGACTGAGTATGCTTATCGTTTAAATAGTGTAAGGAAGAGTTGCACTGTGCTTTGCAGAAGAAACTATAATGATTTTCAGTGTTTAATGGATAATAGAGGTATTGCATCATTCATATAATCAAGATAGGAGTGTTAGCATAAGTATTTTTACACATCATGCCCTTTTAGGGAAAGATGATCCTTTCTTGTGAACTAAAGGTATTTGATCTAAATAATTCTTCATGTATCTTCTGACTGTCCGGAAAGTTGTGGAACATTTCTGTACTTTACTAAAGTGTGGTAGAGTAGAAACTTAGTGACAATTTTTGGGTGTAAATAACTGTTTTGTCACAGAACTTCAGCTTCTCCTGGCCACTAGACTAGCCTTCTGCCTAATTCAGATAATGAATATCCACAGGTGATTGTTGGCTCAATCTCGTAAGACTGTTGTTGAGCCTTTGTCTTTTTGAAAAGCAAAACAAGACACACACACACTTAAACACCCTCTCCCTTCCCCAAATACACACCTTTGTTTTAAAGAACACCTGTGATGGGGAGTACCCTGTAATCTGTTTGAAACTGTTTCAGTGCTTCACTTTTTAAAACATTTACTTTTAAAATCCACACAGTGCAAGCAGCTCCAACTTCTCCTGCTGGAGATTTCTTTTTAAGTGAGTTCTCTTTGTTAATCTTGTTCTCATGTGAAAATGGTGATCAAGTGATTTGTTAATATTTAGCATATTCTGTACAAATAGTGAAGTGGGCAATCAGCACTTTATGTCCATTCAGGAGAATAAGATAGGATCTTCAAGGAAGGAGACTAAGGGGCCACCAAGACAGTCAAAGTTACTGCACATTTAAAGTCAGACAAAAATTTTAAAAAAAGGTACTCTTCATTTGTTACTCTGCTGAGTTCAGAATTTCTGAACAAAAGCATGCCCTCTATAGAAAACATGGCTTATACTTCTGTGTTGTCTCTGGTTTACTTATTTTTTTGTCAGGTAGCAACCCTCCCAAAGAAGGGATCTAATATTTAGAATTTTAAAAAAAGTGCAGGTTCTTAATAAAGTCATAATACAAAGCTCATTGTGACTCCAGCTTCAAGGTTCAGTGCAGGTAAATTAAAACCTCTCCAACTATTTCAGTCCAGAATTAAATATGACCAAAAAACTAGCAAAATATTGAGAATAAAAAAATAGCAAGTATACTAAAATTTACAAAATGATTGTGTGAAATAATTATTTACAGAATGCAAAATAAAATAATCTCTTCTCAAAAAACCCAGTGCTACACCAAGTAGTTTATTACCTTTTATCAACCCCTATAATGAAAAGAAATTAGTTTTCTTTTAAGATTAACACTGAAGGTATTTGAATCTGCTTCATCTATAGGAGACAATATTTAGACTATACAGACAAAACAGAAGGTGTGATTTTCATGTATTGAGTATTCTGATTAGTCTGGTTGGTTGATCAGTCAATCAGATTGATGACCAATCTGATTTTAAACAGCTGTTTATATTGGGCCTTCATCACTTTTCTTCGCAGACTATTCTAGTCCTTATAGTTGAGATTCTGTAGTAATAACTTTGATACACATTTAAAAAGAATGGATGTTTCTAATTCCAACATGAGAGGAAGAAAGACTGCAACTTTTGCAAGAAGTTGTTTTCCTGTCTGTTTTCTTCCATCTCCTTCAGCTATTACTAGTTTTCCAAACAGCATGGTTATTCTTTGGTGAAGGATATCACTGTGTTCTTCCACTCTTTATATTGTTTTCCTAAAGAAAAGGAAGTACTTCTTATTTGGAAGAAAAAGGACCATAACAAGAGACACATGTGCAATTTAAGTGGTGAAAAGTAAGGATGCTCATCTTTTTATAGCTGCCCACAAGCGAGGTTTATTCTTTATCAGAAATAAAATGCCATAATATGCCTTTAGGGTAGTCCCATATCTGTTCAAACAAGTACAGCTCTGTTGGTCTGTGTACAAACTCCAAAAGGCATGTATGAATCGGTATTGCATCCTACACTTTTGTTAAGATCCCTGAAAAAATCGATATTATCTGCGTATATTATTTTGGCATACATATCCTCAATTATTTTAGTACCCTCTATTATTTGCTACAGGGTTATGATTGTGTATATCCCTAGATATCCCATGTTTGTCAGCTTACCTCTCCTGGAAGTAGAATGAAGGTTTTCTTGCATGAAAGAATAGGCATGTTTTACAGTTTTCCAGACGTAAAAAACATTATTAAAAAAAAGTCATAGATCTATTGTCACTCAACCTATAATTCTGCAGTGGCAAAACGTAACACATCTTTGCTGTTACCCAAATAAAATATTTTTATCTAAAAGATTGATTTTTTTTTTCTAATCTAATCCATTGAAAGCTGTAAAGCTGGTGCAAAGGTCTTGGGAATCAGGCCACAATATGATTGTTGTAATTTAGATTATATTCAGTCCCTCAGGACTTGATTGTACCTCTAGGCACAGCCTTCAGCAAGAAATAGTGTGGAGGCTGTGTCATCCCAAGAGGTTGTGTGCCTTAGAAATACACCTCTGAAGTACAATTGATTCCTTGTTCATACATGAATTCAGCTTGTCAAGAGAATTTTCTTATTCTCAGTGTTCTTCATCCAATTCTCAATGACAAAAGGATCTAGCAGTTGTGGACATGTGTGCCCACCTAAATAAGGACCCTAATAGAGGAAAAGAGCTAGACTAGACTGTTTTTATTGCTAAAAGGACGAATAGAAATTGGAAAAGTAACCTCCAGAAAGAAGGTTCAGTCACCATAAGATCTGATTTGCTTTCTGGAGGTGACTCTCATGCAGAAATCCCCACATTAAGAGCTGGAAGGAAGAACTAATGCCCAGGATACTCAGAATGGTCTTTTAAGCAGAAAGCTGCAATGAAGCACAATATTGTCTTTTCTGTTCCATATTAGCTAATATGATTTACAATGACTTATCCCTTTCCCTAACCTGACAGTGTTTGGGATCCTAGGATCTCTTTGGCTCCAAGCAGTCCTACAGCACCCGTGGCATCATCATGTTACGGTTGATTCCAGTAACATTTCCTCCAAGGCTTCCTTTGTTACACTTGACAACTAAACTACTGTGATCTCAGAAATTCATCTTACAGAGGTTGAAGCTTTCTCCCCTTTCATTATTGTACTAGAGGAGAAATCCTAATATGTCTTTTCAGCTGGCACATGGAAAAGAATATTATTGGATGTACAGTGTCTGGCAGGGATAGATGTTCTTCATAGCAGCCAGGATGGTGCTGTGCTTTGAATTTGTGGCTAAAACTGTTGATTACACAAATGTTTTGGCAGCTGTTGAACAAATCTTGCACATAATCAAGGAGTTCTCTCTCCTCAACATTCACCCAAAGTGAGGAGACTGGGGATGCAAAAAGTTGGGAGAAGACACAGCTGGGACAGCAGACCCCAACTGACCAAAGAGATATTCTACACCTTATGGCATCACGCTCAGCAATAAGATTTCAAGGAAAAAAGCAGAAAGGGGGAACAGTGAATTTAGTAGAGAAAATGCATAACTCTTCCTTTATATGGAGTTACTACTTACATAACATTTAAAAACAAAGGAAGAGAAACCCAATGTATTTTGTGGTTTTCCTATTTTTGCCAAATATAATTCTAAGCTGGAATTACATTTTAAATTATAAAGTTGAATCACAGTGACTGAAAATTTAAGTGTTGCTAGTATATATATTCTATTTTCCTTCCACATGATAATTATCAGTATTTCATCCAAGAAAAAAAAATGCTTCTGAATATTGTTTGAACTCACATAATTTTTAAAAATCATTTTTCCATGTTTGTGTTCTGCAGTATGAAATATATGGGCAGCCATCACATAATCCAATGACCAAGACTAATTCCAAATAAAAGCAGGAGAAACTTGCTTTGCAGTCTCGTGCTATTTCCACCTGCTAACTAATCAATAAAATTCTGGTACTGTAAATAATTTTCATCTGATTATTCAAATGAAATAAGCAAATGTAGCATGCATTTCACATTTCATTTAGAGAAGATAAAGTATACATTGAGGTATAAGTTGTGTTTCATTTTCAGATACCAAGAAATACACTTCATACAGAAAGAGGAGGGAAGGAGGTTTATGACCTTGCCCTGAAGATGAGGGTAACTGAGGTTCTTAAGAGAACAGCTCAGGCAGATTAGAGTGAAATTACACTGAATGACCAGTGTTTATATCTATCTATATCTATCTATCTAGATCTAGATCTATCTATATCCATATATCTATATCTATATCTATCTAATCTATATCTATCTATATCTGTATCTAATCTACATCTATATAATCTGTATCTATGTGTGTGTCTGTGTGTGTGTAGGGTTTCTTTTAAAACAATTTGGTTGCAATGGAAAGCAGGTATGTACCTCTTTTGATTATTATCTGTAGAAATATGGCAATATAAAAGCGTAAAGATAACACAACATATAAGAAAATGTATAAGGAACAGAAAGAAAGAAAAAGAAAGGATAAGAGTAGAAAGTTATCGCCACCCGTGGATCTCGATTGTTGCAATTTCTGTAACAGTTGGTCCAAGTGATCTGTGGATCAGTTGGTCCATCTTGATCTGTGAAAGGGTGGGAGAAGTCTGGGAAACACAAACTTCAATGGGTTAATATGTACTCTGGTTCAGGTGGGAACGCCCACATACCTCTCCTTGGCAGGAAGTTTTACATTGTCTGTTACAACACTGTAGATCATGTGCAGTCCTCTTGGTGGGAGGCCCCAGAAATGAGTTTGGGGGCACTTCAGGGATCTTTGATGATTTATGACCTCTTCTAAGACATGGCAGCTGCCTCTCACCTCAGCATAGTTGAGCCAGTTATGTCCCTTCAGAAGGGATGAAACCCCTTGGGCCTATGTGTGAATGTTCTGGTACTTCCCTGGGGAGTGGGGGAGTTTTACACCTGAGCCATTTCTGTAAAAGAGGACACTGGCATGATAAAAAAGCATTATTCCACCTTGAAGGATCTGCTTCTTTTTGGCCTCCTCCCTTGTCTGGCTCAAAGTCCAGCTTGTCACTAAACAAAATGTTGGGTGCACACCCTCTCTGCACCTGGGCTGTGCCTTACACACTGTCAGCAAAGCACACTCTGTTTGTCAAATGGCAGATTTTTTTGTGTCATTAACCATTAACATTCCACTCTCTCACAAGGAGTCCCTACAAACAGGAGGTCCAGGGAATGCTTGGAGTTCATCTGGTACCTTGATGAGAAATACAAGTATCATGACGAAAAATATGCAAGCAAGAGTCCATTCCTGTTTTCAGATGTAGACAGGTACAGCCTAGAACATGTGCAGAATACATTTAAATCACTGCCATTCTGTCAGGGCACAGGAGAAGTCGCACATGGATTGTACCTGGAGGTCTGGATCTGGTCAAAAGATCATGAAATAAACAACAGAAAATGAGCAAGAGATGGCATGAATGAACTGGAGTTGGACTTTGATGATCTTCATGGGCCCCTTCCAACTCACGATATTCTGTTTCTATGATTCTAACAGTATAATCAGTCTCCTTAGGAAAAATAAAAGTCATGTTGATTATAATGAAAGAAATTAATTAAAGCTACTATGAAAATGCCTTCTTATTTCACAAATAAGAGTAGGAAAGAAGGTGATAAAACTGTATAGTTCACTTGCCATGATAAAATGTGGAGCTAATAAAGGAAAATTTTCTTTTGTTCTTCAAGGATGCATTTTATAAGGAGGCTTGTATCTTGTATGTGGGCTCAAAAATTCTTTTTGGTATCATTCATATTCCAATGACAGATAGATAAATAAGTATAAAAGTACTTTTTAAATATGAAGAATACCAAATAAGTTGTTGTATGTTTTTGCTTTCATTGTATTTTCCACAGTTTCAGATTTCAAAATAAATGACAGAGTTGTTAATAGGCTGTAGAGGATTTTTTCCTGTCCTCCCTTGATTTATTGCTGCTGAGTGTAAACTGATCTGGAAACAAGTGAGAATTCCCCTGCGAAATGTTGTAAAATCCAAATTCCTCATGGGGTGGAGAGAAATATTTGAGCAGAAACAATCATCCCCACGTGTATAAGCTTTGAATAATAAGAGCCTGGTTTCTACATTTCTTTTGTTCATGATGTATCAATCCAGTGTGAAAGGAAACATAAAAACAGCACATATATAAAGCAAATGTGCAACAGCAAAAGCTTTAACAAACCTTAATTATTCAGGTGGTTAAGGAACAAGCTAAATAGCAGCACTAGTACACTGTAAATCCTTGCGGCTGACACAGAAGTGGTTATGACAGCTTTCACATTATCTCATTGCAGTATCAAGGCAGTAGTCGCAGCTGGCTCATATGTCAAAATGTGTCAGGACTTAAATGGTAAAACAGGAGTGCAACAGCAATTGGCTTTTCAATCAATAATGCAATCAATATATTTCACAGATATTTTCCCATATCTAAATTACTCTGCAGAGATGAGGTAGCCTGACTGAGTGTTTATAAATCAATAAAACACACAGCTAAAGGACATCTGCTCCTGTTCTTTCACTTCAAGGTGCAGTTTGCCTTTTATTTCCAACCCTCTCTTATTTAAGAATGTACTTTTGAGGAAAAACAACTCTCTTTTTGCACACAAATCAGTTTTGAGTTACATTCTGACTATAGACTATTTCTGTTAATAATTGTGTACTTCAGTTTTAAATAGGTGTAAGGGACAGTTTCTGTTGGCAACAGAGCTGAGAATTAATAACATACATTTCAGATTTGCAATACACAAATAAACACTTATTTTATGTAGCATTACATTCTCTTTTTAGCGAATACAGTGTATTGCATGCACACAATTTTGAAATCCCCCCCAACCTTAGGCAACACAGGGTTTTTTTCCCCTGCAACAATATTCAAGAAGATGCTTGGCCATATTTTGTAGAACAGCTTCTTCTCAAAGCATCCTGGATCATCTTTCACTAATCTGTTCCACTTTCAGCAGCAGATACATGAAAGGTGATAGCTTGTTATCATGTTGTTAGATGAAATTACTCAATTTGCCTTCTGCATCTTTGTTTTTGTTTGTGAGCAGTGACTACCAGCAAGAATACGGTTTTCAACACCTATCAGCAGAATAATTCCATAAGACAACAGTTTGCTGTTTTTCCTGTATATGACTAGAGCATATACATATTCTGTACTGATGCATATATACAGTTTTATACTACACAAAGATACAATGTGAAGCATTGTCGTGCTGGAGTTAATTATGAGTTAATGCATATAGGTGTTCATTATTGTTATGTGCAATACACGTTTTATTTATACAGTGTTAAGAACTGAAAAAAGGTGTCCCTAAGTGTGCATTTTACTGTAAAAAGGCTCACTATGTTTTAGCCTTATTCTTCTTCTGATTGAAAATTATATCAGGCAAGAAAGAAAGACTAACAAAAACAATTACATCTTTCAGGTTAGACAGCCATATTCTGTCAAGAAGTACATAAAGCCAAACAAATTACATTTCCTAATCTAGGTGTTCCATTAAAAATAGATTGTCACATTGGTGAATGCCAACTAATCTTATCATGTTGTACATTTAGCGCACATGCTGTGTTATTCTCTCAAAGAATTCGATCCCTTTCTCAATTGTGAGATTCATCTCTGAACCACAGTTCCACCTAAATCAAAACACAAAGCTCGGGACTCTGGTTCCCTGATTCACTTATCCTATGTATTTTATTGATATGCTTTAATGCTACAATATTAAAGCATTTTAGAGGATCTAAGTAATTTCATGTCGTAATTTGAATGTGTCTTTACTGAAAAAGATCCAGTTAAATGGATCTGAGATCTCACATGTCTCATTTCTAAATTGGCAAAGAGATTCTGTCTTTGACTTAAATGGGAAGACACTTTTGGCCTCAACACTTGACTGCATACAGCAACATGGAAAGAAATTCTTGAAAATATTAAAAGAGAAAGAAACAAGAAAACTGACAAACATTGAAGTACTTTAAAGGATGTTCTCAACCAGGAATTTTCTTGTTGTTGTTTTTTGTTTTATTTTGGTTTGGTTTTTTTGTTGTTGTTTTTGTTTGTTTGTTTGTTTTTTGTTGTTTTGTTTAGTTTTTGTTTGTTTCTTTTGTTGTTATTGGGGGGGTTGTTTGTTTGACAGCACTTTATATCTAGGTGCCACTGTACACCTTTTTTTTTCAATTCAACTTTTAAAAAAATTATCTTTTTGAAGATGCATAAGAATAATTTTGATGAACTCTGAAATATTTCTTCTGACTTGATAGAACTATTAAACAACCTGATTAAAGTATTAAACCAATGCAAAACAGAGCAGGGAAACCCCTTTTCCCCCCTCTTAATTCGCAAAAACATTAAACGAACATAGTAAGTGGAATCATCATAAAATGCTTTGAGAGAATTCTCCATTAGTTTGATAAGGCTCCTGAATGACTGAACCTGCCAGTTTTTTACAGCTTTTGAAAACTCTTTATTGTTTCAGTGATTGAGCTCTGTGGAATCCCAAGTCGGAAATTCCTACAAGTGTCATTAAAGCCATTCTCATCCATTGCATGTAAGTGTCAGAAATATTTTTAGAGACCTGAAAATCTATCAACCTTCCAGCTGGAAATGTATCTTAAGCTGCAAGTCAAACTCCCAGCAACAATAAAGTGGCTAATATGTTTGTATTTGAGAAGCTGTAAAATGAGAGAACACTGCTGGGAACTGGAAAGTAAAACTAGTTGAAAAATGGTGACATGAACTTTATCTTAAGTAAGAGCTGGTCAAAATGTAGTAGTTGAGCTTTGCAAAATATGGCATCAACGTCACAGAAGGTGTTCTGTTTTGTGAAGGTTGCCCATAATATTATTTTGGGAATAATCCTATGCATTGTCTTACAAATGATGACCAAAAAAAATTAATTGGTAATTATGGGAAAATACTTGAGGAACTTACAAGTTGGTTTTGTGTTTGTGAAGGTGTGAAAGCACCTTTTCGTTATGCAAGGCCAGGTTTTTAACTTGAAGGTTGTGTGCTATGGCTTAATCACAGTATCTCATGTTTTCTTTCAAAATGATTCTCTGTCTTATGTGTCATTACGAAGGGAAGGGAAGGGAAGGGAAGGGAAGGGAAGGGAAGG
>WEKY01051240.1:18869-38881 GCA_013390045.1 Picathartes gymnocephalus
AGGGAAGGGAAGGGAAGGGAAGGGAAGGGAAGGGAAGGGAAGTAGAAATTATTTCACTAGGTAAAAGAGTATTACCACACAAGGTTGTTATAAATGTGAAGCTCTGAAATTCAGGAGGTAAACATGACAGTCAATTGTAGACATGTCTATTTGCTAGTTTCAAATGCAATGTGATATTGGATTCAGATAGGTGTAAAAACAGCAATGAGAACAAGGAGCTTAAATACTTTTAGGCATTCAAATTTAGAAATAATTAAATAGGACATACATATGAAAACATTTATAAATTACACTTTTACTGATAATGTCATCAGGTTAAGTAATAACCAGGATAGTATACAGTCAGCTCAGCTTTTAATTTTGTTCGTACACACTATATAAAGAGTAAAGGTTAACCTGTGGACTGTAAACTATATTCTAATTATAAGAGTACATAAATCAATAAGCCCTCCAGGGTATAAATGATGGTAGAGGAACACAGCACATGCCAAAGCTGGAACCAAGAGCAACATAATGATTAAAAGGCCTAACAGGATCTTAGAGTGAACAAAGGGAGACATAATATTGGCCTGATCTATCTTATTTTGTTGACCAAAGCAGGGGTTTGAGTGTGAAAAAGTGTAAGCAGGTAAGTAATCTAAAAAAATTATCAAATACATTTCTTTTCTACAACATGGCCTTGCAAATCAGGTTACATACCAACTCCATGGTAAATATCACTATGTTGTACGGGAAGAGAAAAAAATTCTGTCCTTGGCTAGATAGTTTAGGTCCCTTATTTATCTCTAAATAAAACCAGCTTGTAGTTGTTTTTGTAGGGGGGAGTCTGCATCTCTGTACTATCTCATGAAAACAAATGCTAAAGATGGAAGATGATTTGAGACTGAAATATGAAAGTATCTTTTATGTCCATTGCTTCATGAAAATCTAGGCCCAGTTCAGACACCAGACACAGGTATCTAAAATTGAATTGTTTTTGGGACCTAGGCCTATTTCTCCTGGATTCAAGTCATTGCTCCAAAAGGCATAGATCTCCTGTAAGTCTTATATTTTACCTTCCCTCTTACATGTGTGTCTGAAATACCTGGAAGACTTCAGAAGGCTATGGGTTGTCTTTGGGTGGGTAACTGAATTGAACCCCTCTTTTATTGGTGCCTGTTAGAAAACCTGTGTGATGTTTCATAAGGTATGTGAGTTAGGCATAGAGCTATGAAAGCTGTCTTTGCAAAACTATCCAGTAGCTATCATTCTGCACTAAATGCCATACCTTTCACAGAAACTTCCAAAAATCTTGGAATGTATAAAATAGGCAGATATTCTATAGTGCTCTTAGAGTGAGTTTGGGAAAATCTGTGCCTGTACCATTCAAAGGGGAGTGAGACACATTATGAGGAGAGTAGGGATACAATACAACATTAACTGAAAATAGAGATGGAAGATTATACTGAGCTAAGACTGAACTTCGTATTTAACAGAAGCCTTCTCAATTTTTTTTTTTGAAGATATAATTTCTATTAGAAACTTCAAAGGATGTATATAAATTAAATTTAACATGGATGAACTGCTTACTCAAGGCTACTGAATTAACTAGTCAAAAATGTTTGCTGTGTGAGTAAGCCATCAAGTTTTAAGTAATGGGTTCAATTGCCTTATCCCTACTACCAGGAATAATTATGTTATTGTATTAATGGTATTATATTGCCTCTTCTCAATGGAAATCTATTTTAAAATGCATATAAAAAATGAAATTAGTAAGAAATTTGGTCCTCAGCAAGCGTGAAATATCAAATTTAAACAAATTTCTTACTGATTTTTTACTTTAGTTTTTAAAATCTCCTAAGTAAAAGCATCTGATAGTAAGTTTATTAGAAACTTTTATCAAAATGATACAGGAAACAAGATTCATTTGTCCAATGTAATTTGATAAATGTAAAATAATCTGCCAACAAACTAGGGGACAGATTAATGGAAAATCCATAAGGTATATAGGGAGTTTGTTTATTTTTTTTTAAAGTATTTACTTTGTTACTATGAATAGTGAAAATTAGCATAAAATATTCATTCCTTTCTTTTGATAACAAGATCCTTAATGACATACAAATAATTCTTAATTTGTTTTCTTCCTTAGAATATGGAGTGAATTGGATTTCCATTTAAGACTACATCCTTTGGAAGTCAGACAATTTATTTATGACAACCAGGCATGAGAGTTTACAGTTTTTTTTGTTGAGGGGTACAGATTAACAGAAGAGTGTAACACAGCTTCTGAGACTTTTTTCTACACTCTCAGTCCTAAACTACTGAATACAATGAAACATGACCTTTCAGCTGCTAGGTGCTCAATTTTAAATGGTTTGTTGATCTGTACGAAGAATGCCAAGTATTCTGAGATGCCAAGGCTGACTTCACGTGGTAATGAGCACAAACTAAGGAATGTAGCTAAGGAATACATTGCCCTCTTCCTATGTAAAGTTCCAGCTAAAGGAATAACTTTGCAGGAAAATGAAGAAGCCTTTGAGTTGGATGTTTTTTTCTTGCAGCTTTGAGAGAATGCATTGACAAGAGGGTTAAGGGGGTTGAAATCATTGGAAAGGATTGTGTAATAGAATAAAAGATGAGCTTGCTGCATGGGGGGACACTATATTATGAGATAACCTGTGTTCCCCCAACTTGGAAAATAAGTTGAATTATAATTACTTGTGGGATCAAAGAAATGATTAGCAGTAATAAATAAAAAAATAATAATAAAAAGAAAAAATTTCACAGGCAAAGAGGTAAAGTTGTTGTCCAAATATTAGAGAAATAATTTTGAAAATGAAAATTAAGATGACACATATGCACCTGTGATCGATGCATAATAAAAGGATCAGATACTTTTTCTGAAGTGTTAGAAAATGTGTATGAAACTTAGGGTCTCATGACTGTGCACACTTGTGCACCCAAGCAGGCATTCTTCTGTCTCTGGTGCACAAGAGGTTCACCAGACGTACATACCAGAGGGACAGGACAGGAGGTATTCACTTCCCCAAACAATAAGAAATGCGGTTTAGAGGCTGAAGAGATATGCGCCCCATCTACTGCAGAAGGAAGGTGCAGCAGATATTCAGCATGTCCTTTGGCCTTGGAGAGACAGACGGAATAGATGGCATCCCCACTGGCTTTAGGTATCTCCCTTTAGGCAACTGAATCCTGGCTAACTAGTCATACCATCTATTTTTCTCCAAAACCACTCCCAAGTCAGAAGGTTAAAGTTAGGAACTGAAGACATCACTCCATATTCTGAACTTCTCTTAAGAAGACAGTGCTGGACCACTTCTTGGTCTGAAGAACACAAGAATCTTGTAAAGGCCTCAGAATTTACCAAGATTAGCATTTCTGATGCTATTTACACTTGGCTTGCTTTAGAGCATGTTCATTATAAAACTGTTCAGGTCAGATAATAATGTGGAAAATACCAGGGAATCATGGTAATATGGCAATAGCTTTTTTAATCAGGATCTCAGTGACTTAAAAAAAAAATCTTCTGGTACTAACTTATAAGGAACACCTATCCTTGATACCATTTTATAGGGATTTTTAAAAGTATAGTATTATTATACACTTAAAATTCTTTTTCCTTGAAGTACCCCTAAGTTTCACTTTGTAGTTTCCCTTTTCATAATTATTAATTTAGCTGTTATGATAAGAGCTATTATCAGTCAGATCATGCACCTTTTGCTCCAGGGGTTGAAATCACTAAGAATAAAGCTTTACACACCCTAAGTCCAAGAAATTGTCTTAACATGTTTCTGCTCAGGCTGTGTAACTGTCAGTAAAATGAGAATTTCAGCTGCAGAAGGTTGCCTCAGATATATTGTTAGGAACTTTGCTATTGCATTAAAGATTTGGGATCCATTAGGTAATGAATGGATTACACTGAGTAACTAGAGAAGATTAATTGGATATTGTTTGTAAATTGCTTTGCAGATAGTAGGCCTCCTATAAGTACTCTGTATTACCATTATTAATGGACTATTTTTATCTGTAGTGGATATCTTACTTCACCATTGTTCGTATACATAAAGGAAATCCATAATACTTTCCTTCAGATCAGCATGCAGAACTTCAAAAGAAATTACATTTAAACCTGAATAGACTGATTAATGTTAATCACGAATGTGGTGATATGTGACTGTAAAGTGTGGTGGTTTGAAAAAAAGTAACTTTTTTACCTGCAGAGATTTTACAATTTCCGGCAGGCATAGCTTCCTTTAAGCTTTCACCTGCAAAGACTTTTACAACTTCCCATAAAGTGCAGTTTCCTGCAGGCCTAAAGAGCCAATTAGTGGCTGGTTCTGAGATGGACACTCTGTTTAGCCACTTAGGGAAATAGAAACATCCCTGTGATTCACATCTTAGGAGAGGAAAATCTCGAGATTCACTCTCTTGGTTTCTGGCTTCTGAGAAGGTAACCATGGCTTCTGTGCAGCCCGACGGGGCCGACCAGGCCTGGCTGGGCTGGGCCTCTGTCCCCCTCCCCCCTTCCCGGGAGTGCCAGAACCGCTGGGCAGTGGGAGGGAAATCTGTCAGCCCCGGTGTGCTGTCGCTGGGATCCCGGCCGTTCCTGCCACGGCTGGCTGCTGGGTCCTGCCGAGGGTCCCCTGCTCCCCACTCTGTGGGAATGGAATGCATGGAATGCAGCAACTTTCAGCTGCTATCCAGCTGAACCTGGAAGAGAGATTAACTCTCTCAGTTGCACAAATGGACTTAGATACAACTCTTAGAGTACCCAAATGGACTCAGAATGCACAAATGGACTCAGAAAGAGTAAGGACACAGAAAGAACCAACACTGAAGCACCAAGGTCAGTGAAGAAAAGGGAGTAAGACTCCAGAGGGAAGGAAGAGGAGATGCTTTAAGCTGAAATTCTTTCTGTAAAGCCATGGTCACGGACTAAGATATTAAACTATTCCCTGTAATGCATATATACTTGTGGGGATGCAGCGTTCTAACCTAACTTCGACCAACATATCTTGATGGGATCATGCCAGTAATAGAAACAGACTCTGTTCCAACATATCTTGATGGGATTGATGTGCATTGTGCACCTGTGTCCACCAAAGCCTCATATTCTTTTCTTTCCTACTAGAACAGCTCATCCTTAAAAAAAAAATACACCCCAAAAAATAAGATGAGTCCTCAGAAGCAGTTGCGGGAAGAGCTGCTTGTCGAGGAATGGACTGTCACACTGCGAACAGATATCCTTTTCTGGGCGGGAGAGATATTGAAACCACAAAAGAACTGTGTTCTTGTGGAAAAAGTCTCCATGGTGTAACAGGAGACACTCTTCTTCCAATTGGACTGACAAAAGACCATTTTAAGGTGGTAAACTGACTAAAGGTCTCCAGGTTTTGTCTCTTTATGTTGTTGGTGGGAGAGAACTGGATGGAATGGGGGAGGAGATGCATCTGAAAGTTTTTTTTTTTTGTTCTTTTTTTTTTTTCTCTCTTTTAGTTCTGTTAATAAACTATTTTTTTACCTTTAAAGTTTTAGGCCTGCTTTGCATTTCTCCTAATCCTTCTCTCACAACAGACGCTGAGTAAGTAAATTCAGTGAGTAAACTGGTGTGAGGCCAGAGTACTTAGACCACTACATTACATCGACACCTGGTGTGAGGAGATGACGTGAAACCACTACATAAAGAGAGGAAAGAATGGATGTGTTTTAAATATCCAAAGAGAGGTCTCAGCAGATCTTACGTTAATAGGAGATATTCAAGTAGGTCCTGGCAATTTAGAAAACAAGCAGATCTTAAAAATCCAGCCATAAACTTTTGTCATATCCTCTCTATCTCCTTGATTATTCTAGAAAGATACCTTTAATGACTAATACTTCACAGGATCTGATCATAGTGCTACTGCTTGAAAGATTTAAAGAACCTTTTTTTCAAAAGAATAAAGAAAGGATTGACAGTTATAACAAATGGAAAATCTTAGTTTCTAGAAATAATTCTTTAAGTATGGCTACAATTTTCCATCTGCCATGAAGAATAGAATAGCATACCTATTATTTAAATTAATTTCTGAAGATCTTGGATCAGATATTTGAATATACAAGCCGGTATTTACAGAAGAAAGTAACAAAAAGCCCATTAGTAAACCTATGTGTAGTCTCATGTTCCTATTATAACATTCTAGAATATTCACACACCAGTTATGTTATGCAAATTCTTATATTCTCTGATAAGTAATTCCTAGAAAAATCCAAAGTAAAACTCCTGTACCATGGGATATTACTATTGATACATTCTTGTTTAAACATCAACATCATTTAGAAACACAATGAAACATCATCTGTACCTAGGAAAGAGATGAGTATGAAGGATACAAAGCAGTGCTGATGAGAGTTCCTATAGCCATCATACGGATATGATCGAGTGCATGTTTGTTCTGCCTCCCTTGCCATCTAGGTATGTCTCTTATAATCCTAGGCTCTGTTCCATGCTAACGCAGCTGCAAGTCTTTGAAATTACAGCAGACTCAGAGCTGGCCAAATAAGTACATAAACTGAAGATCTTGCACATACTATTTATTGACAAGACATGAATCTCCATTTAAGATGTAATACACAAATTCTTTCCTCCTAGCTATCAGTAAGAAAACAAGAAATTAATCTAGATTTCTATCAGTGTTATCTCAGCATCATTTGGGGGTGTTCATTACATATTTTTCAATCTCCTTCAAATTCAGACAGCTAGCAGAGCTGCCAGAATACATTTAGCTAAATCCTAAGCATCTTTAATGACAGTAGTCTTGCCCTTCCAGCAGTGAATTGTACCAAATGGATTTGTTCAGTCCATATGCAATTGTTTCACTAACCGAGGAGTCTCCCATCCTGAGACACACTAAGTGTAGCACCACAGCTTAGTGTCAAAGCTACATGTTTAGATATTATTTATTCCTAATGATAGGTCAGGTGAAAACTAGGCTAGATATGTATCATAGACCAGTGTATTTCATTTTTTAAATGATTTAAACCATCAAAACCCAAATATTAAGTCTTTCACTTCAGTGATACTTTATGTTGGGTGCTAAAAGAGTGCTGTAACTCCATCTGTATAATCCAGCAATACATTTAAGTCAGTTTCTCTGTATTGGATTTTTTTCAGTTACACAATTCAGTGTTTGGAAGAATCCCAATTATCTGATGTTGAAAATATTGATGAGGTGCTAAACTGCTGTGATAGCAAAATCTGCTCAAGCCTTTTACAATATTAGATACATATCGTGACACCTACTACTGTAGTGCCATGGGTAACTTTTCTATTACACAGCACGTTCCCATTATAAATGAGATTTGTGGCAATTTTGCTAACTACTGTCAGAAATAATCTGTCACTGGAACAACTTTCAGATTATCCTCTGGGATTCCTTTGAGATTTTGACAATTAAATACACATGTAATTGTGCCTTATATTCTAATATTCATTTTAAGGAAGTTGATTCATGTTATATTCAGTAGAAATAAAAGCACATTACTTTTAGAAAATCTTTGTGTGTTGAATAATCTGAATGAAATTTCCTACATAAACAAAATTTTTAATAGGAAAGTACTGACATTAACTTTCTGATATATGGCTAAGCAACTGCATCCCAAGTTCTCCCACTTCCACAAATACCCAAAGAAAAAGCTCTAATCTCTTAAAAATATAAAATATAGGCAATATTTTACTCCTTTTCTACAGTAAGAATGAAAGCACTTCTCTGCTGTAAAGGCAGGGATGAACAGAAGACACAAGCCTACTTTAAGAAAGTTTAGGAACAGTGTCTCCATTGAATCTTTCATATTAGCAATTCAAGCCTTAAATTTACTTTTAACTTTATGAATGGGATCAAGGGAAATATATTGTCCTTTTGCTTTCTCAATGAG
Organism: Picathartes gymnocephalus; assembly: GCA_013390045.1. Lineage (NCBI taxonomy): Eukaryota > Metazoa > Chordata > Aves > Passeriformes > Picathartidae > Picathartes > Picathartes gymnocephalus. Next base: position 26,778 of record WEKY01051240.1, read on the forward strand.
TTATTTTGAGGAGATGAAGGAAAGGGTACTTCAAATGGGTGTAAAGGGTTATATTGGGTGCTAATCAATGAAGAAACATGGCTAAAATATCTGGAGGAGTGCAACATTACAAAATGTCATGTTTTTAGTGCTTTCTTTCTGATTCCAGTGCAGTTATTTCTATCTCTGCAAAGACTGTCTATCAGAATCTTGATGTAGTATATTTGTTTTAAGTAGCAAGGAAGAAACAGACTTGATGTTTGAAGGCATCAATACAAAGATTGTGGCAATGGGTGGTTTGTAATGACAATACTACACAAGAGTTTTGAAAAAAATAAATGAAAGGAAAACTCTGAGATTATAGTATACTCTTCCTGTGAATTGGTAATGTTTTTGGATCAGTGGTAGATAAACAGGTATAGAGTTTAATTGTATTTTTCATACGTTATCTTCACTTGCAGATTACCTAGATAGAGAAAAAAGTGTGGATATAAACATATATAAGATGTGAATTAAAGTATTGAAGAATTCAAAAGAAGCTGTAGAAAACAAAACTACCGCTTTTCTTTCCTTGAATAATGGTGTTTAGAATGATGGGAAGTTCATATGACATACAGGAGGACTGAATTTGACCCGTTCTCTTGGATTCTTTGGAAACAAGTAACATGATTTTTGAGGACTGATGTTACATTCGGTCTCAGTTTCAAGTAGTCACAGAGTCTACAAGTTATGGTTATTATTCATCCTTTGATTGAGAATGACTTTTAATCATCCAGCCAGACCCTGTGCAGTTCTTAATATATATTTGCCCAGAAGAAAGGCAGATGTTAAACGGTAGAAAATAATTGCTAAATTCAAGAAACTAAGGTAAAACCTCTGAAGGTCCATGCTGTATTTTCTATCACACATTTTAGAAGAATTTGTTGGCTTGTGACATCACTGATTTGTCAGAAGTGTGGCACTAGCTAGTAAGAGAACTTCTAAACCAGACACATGTGCCGAGAGTTAAAGGAAATGTTTTGTGGAAAGCAACTTATGGCATGTATATAAACTCCTCATTAGCTTGATCTATGGACATCTTTGGCTCTACAGTCCCTAAAATTATTTTCCATAAATTATGTAAATAACAGAACTTTTATACCATTATATTCCCTCAAAAGTTGTAGTAATGGTACCAAAAGAGGTTGTTAACTGTATTTCCTGAGAAAAATTCTTAAATATATATTTTAATGGCAGGCTGCTTTCAAATTTATATTCATTTATATTTGTATTCAATAAATTAATATACAGTGAAGAAATGACATCTTTGTTATGTTCTTTCTGATAAGTATTATATAAAAAGTGGTAAAGGCTTTATCCTGAAAAAGGGCAGGTTTAATTAGGTATTAGGAAGAAATTCTTTATGATGAAGGTGGTTAGGCTCTGGAACAGATTTCCCAGATAAGTAGTGGTACTAGGGAACATCCCTAGAAGTGCTCAAAGCCAGGCTGGATGGGGCTTTGAGCAGCCTTATCTAGTGGGTGGCATCCTTGCCTGTGGCAGGGCAGGTGGGGATTGCAATTAAATTATGCTTCAGGTCCCTTTCAAACCAAACCATTTTATGATTCTATGATCAGAGAACTTCTGCTGTTAAATCAGGTGTGTGCTAGAAGAGCACAACCACACAGATTGTTAACTGTCTGTGTGAAATTCAAGCATTCCACTCCATTTTAGAATGCTAGATAGGGTGTTTTGGTACCATATTAACTATTTTGTAGACTAAGGTTTTTTTGGTCTCTTGAAATAAGCCACACACAGAGACATATTAATAAGCATTTACAATCTCTCAGTCCACCACTTCTTCAGTCCTTGATTAAGTTTAATGAGGGACATAAATATTTGCACTTCCATCACTGATTCCTTTATAATAGCTCGGTTTTCATTTTTTTGCTCTCTTCAACCACTTTTTCTCAGAAGTGCTGTTATCTTATTTTGGTTGTATGAAAATATTTGCTAAAGAGAGTTCTTAAACAAAACTCTTGGTAGTGTTTTTCTATACAAAATATTCAAGTCAGGAAATAAGACATATTAACTGCAAGAAGTTTCCTCCCTTTTGGCTAGTGTTTGTGAATGTCTGCCATATTTCACACATAGAACTATTAACAAAATAAAATAATCTGGAGAATTTGTAAATTAAGTTATAAATATTTCAAAAAGAAGTCTAAGAAGGGGATGAGAAGTGGTATGTTAGCTGATCAGTTTAACAAAGTATCAGAGGCTGAAATAGTTCATGCCTCAAACATTGATAAAAAGTTTTGCTCATTTTAACAAAAGCTGTATAAAGAAGCTACAACCAAAGAAGCCTCCCTGAAGATACCTGACTGGGCCTTGGACTGAAAGTCAAACTGCTGATTAGATAAAGGGAAACCCATTGTTCAGTCATCTCAGGCAGAGGGAAAGGTGTGCATCCACCAAAAGGCCAAAGCCACCAGCTGTGCTGAGGATCATCCTCTGCTGAGTTTGGGGTGGGGGAGAGCACAGCTCACAGCAGCCAGGTTTACACAGACTGCCCCACAACCGAGGGGGGAGGAGGAGGTTTCGGGTGCGTGGCAGAACCTCTGGTCAGAGGCAATGAACACCCATCCTCCGATTGCACAAACCGGCCCAGCTGTGAAACCCCCCAGCCCCACAGGCCCCATCCACGGGACTTTCACCTGAGAGGCAGCTGAGGGGGAGTCACAACCCATCAAAGACCCCCCAAAGTGTTCCCCAGAGGCCCTGAGCCACAGGGCTGCACGTGATGCAACAGATTCAGAGTCTGCTGCAAAAGACAATGGCAAACTCCAGGGACAGGCCTGGGCATCACCCCCTGCCTTGAGGGTACATTAACCCAGGGCATTCTATGCTTTCTGAGGGGACCTTCACCACCAAGAAGAGCAGCTGGAGAGGATCAATGGAGCATTGTCCATTAGCTACAGACCATATTAAGATTTCTTTGCGGAACTATAACAATAATCACAAAGTGTTCTTGGAGGTCAAGACCAAATCTATCATGTGTTTGCTGTGATCTCAGTCTGAGACAACCCACTGGATTAAACGAATTTAGAAAACAGGAATAGAAGATCTCCTGACTCTACAAAAATTCTGTTTGAGATAGTTAAGATATGATTAATGAGAGATGCCTCTGCCAGAATTAAGGTGAAAACAAGACCATATGCCAAAGTCAATAAAACAGATTTTATTTAACTAAGAATGTGAAGTAGAGACATAGACAGAATAGAAAACAGAGAGGGGAAGGGAGAGAAAGAGACAGAGGGAGAGACAGAAAAGGTGCAATTGGTTGCTATTGCTTTATTTCTAGATCACCTGATTCAAGCATGTATGTTGTACTGAATATTGTACAGAAAGGAAAATATTCTTACCAGAAGATTAAAAATAATATTTCAAATTTCTCTTTATGCATTCTTGTGTTAGGAACCTTGAAACATGGTGTTGTTCTGGAAACCTGGTTTGCTTTCTGAACATGGAATTTTTCAACAGAAAAAGTGATGTTCTTGAATTCAGAGGCACTTGATATTGTTGTGCATTTGGATTCAAGGAGTCACAAAGTCCCAGCTAGTCTGAGTACTATCTTCCTAATTAGTACAGAGCTTTTAAATCCCTTTCTTTCCACAAAAGCATCAAAAGAAACCTGGAAAGATAACAGGTAAGAAAGGCATGTGATACGTAAATGTACATCTCCAATTCCTATTTGAGCTTGGTAAAATAAAGAAGGAAGTAAGGGGAAGAGTCATATAGGCGATTCGTCTTGAGAATAAAGGTGAATGCTTAGGAGGATTTTATTTTGCATGAGGACATAGAAGGTCCAATTCAAGTTGTTTGAAGGTAGGTAACTCCTGCCAACTAATAGGACTGAAGACATCTGCGTTCATTCCATCCAGCCATGTGACATGACAGAGGATTGAACTACCCTGTAGAAAATGGTGCGGGAACTGGACTGACACCATAACCTGCAATACAGCTTCTTGCTGACACCTGAATTTATATATCTCTATGTCAGCCAGATGTTAAAATTCAGCTATAAACAGATGAAGACTTTAGAAAGTCAGCCAGTGAAGCCTAGAAAGCATTTCAGTTGACCAGCTTCTGGTGCTCACCCAAGGGAAAACTCTTTAGGCTCCATTTACTCTATTGACTGTATCTTGACTGCATAGGAACCTTAGACACTTGGCTGACACCTGGATATTGATATATAGATGTCTATATTTAGATACCTTAGTCAGAAGATGCACAAAGATAGATTCAAAAGGAGGAAGAGAAAGGAATTCCAAAGGAGAGAAGAGAGATCCACAAGGTTTTGAAGAAAATTAGAGACGGCAGAAGAGTTCTATCTATTCTCATCTGTTAAGGGAAGGAACCAATTGATATATTTTATAAAAATATGGTGTACAGATTGCATAAACCAGCGTCAAAGGGGTAAATATGACATATTGATATACAGTGCCTTTGTGGAATACATCAAACAGATCAGTTGACTAAAGCAAGATGAGAAATTAAAAGAATAAACAATGCAGGTAACTGATATCATATACTAGAGTAAGCTGAATTCTATTATTGATGAATTAGTTAAAGATAGACTGAAGTATGTATGAAGACAAGTGAAAACAAAGAATGAATAAGAATGAGAACCTATAGGTGAAGAAAAACTTAAGAAAAAAACTGGAAAAAAAAGTATTTTTAATATTTGAAGTACCTTATATTGTAACATGAAGACACAAACAGGCATTATCTGCTGGTAGCATTCTATCTTATCAAGGAAAATTCAACCCAGCATCTTGACCAGAAGAGAAATGAATATATATTAAATGAAATGTGATGTAGTTTACTGGAAAAAGATTCTGCATTATTTAGGAAGCTGATAAAACAAAATATAGGTATCTGAAAGAATAAAAGATAAGTAACTGAGAATTTCTGAACAGATTAGAGTAAGCAGACTGAGAGCGAGCCAGCTTGGCAGGTTAGAGAACACATGTAAAGAACAAATCCAGGATAAAAAAGACTATTAGAAAAAGGAAATATATTTGAACTATGCAATAAAAAAGCAAGCAAAGTTTGCATACTCTGTGATGTATGAATATTTCTTGTTTGTGGGCAGTTTGGACTTGAAGTAAAGTCAATGGGAGTCAACATACTATCCAGCTTGTGGAATTGGACAGATGGTGTATATTGTGTGCAGTTCATATTTTATTTAATTCTCTGGCAGAGGGAAAGAATTACAGGTCAATATTTGTCAGAAAGTGCTGCAGCTAATGAGAAAGTAAAGGAGAATAATATGTATGAGCTTTTTACTTTCTTTTCACTTGGAAAGCTAGTGACTCTGTTAATTAAACAAATGCAATATATCTAAATGAGAGGTTTTCAGGCAATGCCGTAATCTAACCCATGAGTTTCTATCATGTTTATCAATTTCTGTGGTGAACCCACCACAGAAATCTTTTTAGCCCTTAGTAAAAATACTGAAAATATTGTCACTTTATTAAGTTCTGCTTATCTTAACAGCACCAAAAGCAAGCAGCTGCCCAGGTCCTTGGCTATCTTCTTACCCTTGAAAATGAGAGGGTCAGACTATCACAGAGAAGCCACAGGTTATCATTCTGTCATAGAGAAGCCATTGGCTCTCATTCCATGGATCAGCTGTGGACTCTGCTTTCTGCCGAGCTCTGGTTTCAAGGTATGCAATTGCATAAGTATTGCTAGTTTTTCAGGGTGGTGATTCTCAACCATAGAAACATTGTGTCTTCCTCTCCGGATAGCAAAAGGAATGTTTCAGACAAAAATTGAAGTAAGCATGTTATCTTTGAGCTCTATTTCAACAAAAGTTCACGAAAATGTGCTTAATATTCAGTCCACTTCCATGAGGTGTCTAACTGCTATCAAAAATTCGTGTGCCTAGGAACAGGCTTATTACAGTAAACACCTAGAATTTACTCATATTCTTGGAAGGAAAAAACCCAAACTTAAAAACCATCAAGACAAGAAGAAAATAATTCTAGAATATGCTGATGATAAAATTAATTTCTGTTATTTTCCATGTTATTTTAAATTAACCCATTACTATGAAATATTTTGGCAAGCTCAGGAATACCATGTGAAATTATAACAATATATAATCCAAATTTTGAGTCTTCAACAATTACTTTTCATTCACTCTTTTTACCTTTCCTTAGTTTTCTTTCTTATTTCCTGTGTATGTAAACTCAGGAATTACATGTAGGACAGCAAGCAGAAAAAGAAAGCATCACCTTCACACATCATCTCTCTACATGAATTAATTTCCATTTTCACAAGACATAGTTACGCATTAAATAATCAAATATTTGTAGAATATACTGAGAATTAATTGTTTAGCCAGGTCACCATTGATACAAAACTTATAGATTGATTCGGAACTGTACATTATGTTATGGAGGATAATCTCTCCACATCTCTCCACTATTTCAACCTCAATCTTGAGTCAATTGATTAATCAGTAATAACTGATGATAATCAGTGTGTGAGTAAATACATTGTCTCTTCTATTCAATGTCAGCTTTGATCACATCAGATTTCCTTGTCCTGTGTCCTGTGTCCCATTACTGAATCAGCCAGCATATATTTCTACATGTGTAACCTTAGATAGCTATCTTTATATTTTGGTCTGATTTGACATGAATGTAGGAAGGTATCTCAAAGCATTCATTATTATCTTTTCAGTTTGCATAACAAATCAATGTTTGCTCCCTTCCTGCCTTCCTGCCTTTCTTCCTTTCTCTTTTTCCCCCTCCCCAACAAAAGCCCGTTCTTGATGTCATGGTTTGGGAATGGTACTCCACAATTTAGTGCTCCCAACGAGACTCTCCAAATCATGCCGCTGTTTGCTTTTTCCCCCCTTCTTCTCTCCCCACCCTGTGATGGGATGGAGAGGAGAAATAGAGGCACAAAAGGTGAAGCTTACAAGCTGGGAAACCATTTACTGGAAATAGCAATGGGATAAGAAAAAATGAAGAGTAACAGCAACCATATTAATGACAGAAGGGTACAAGAGAGAGGACAGCAAGTCACATGAAAATGCTCAGAACTGGCTTTACCCAAAGGCTCCCTCTGCCATGCTTGCTCAACTGGAAGAGACCCCTACTCCCTGGAAGAAATTCCATTGCCCCTGCTCCTGGCAGTGTTGTGAGGTGGTATGGAATAACCTCCAGGCCCTAGCCATGTCCCTTCCTGGCTACTGCAAAAATTAACCTTGTCCTGGGTAGAACATGGCACTTGACATGTACTTTCCTCCTCACTAAACCAGAATGTACATAATTTTTCCTCTTTGGGATGGAGAAATTCTGACGAAATATGTATAAGAAAAAGTTTTAGGGATACTTTTTAATTCGGTTTTCTTTTTATTAATGGTAGAATTCAGCTTTTCTGCGTGTAGAAGTAGCCTTTAAAGTCAAAATTAGTGGCTAAAAATATAGGATTCTGTGTCTTGTAGGCTTTTTCTTCAGAAGTCTCTAAAGCTTTTAGGCAATCAAGAGGATCTGGGTCTTCTGTTAAAGTCAATGAAAATCTAATCAGTGCAGTCAACATGGCATGGATTGGTTGATCATACACAGCTCTTTAGTTCCTTTTGAGATAGCCTGAGATAATCTGGAGTTCAGCTACCATTTCAGATGGACAAAGATCTCCCATAAGTACTGTATTATATCTGCAAGACTAGGAACTATGTCTGATATACCGCAGAGTATCTTAAATATCATTAAAAGTTGATAGCAGACAGGAGTCTGTCTCTCAGAATACATTGAAAATAATTTCTGAAACAAGAAGGCTAAAGTAAAAACTCTGTAACGATTCTCACACAGCTCTAGAAAGTGAATGTTCACTTGTTAAGGAAGTCCAGTCCCGAACATTTCCGTATGGTTTTTGAACTGTACTGAAGACTGTGGATGTTGTACAGGCCGGTGACTATAAAATTTGACACATAATGAAGTGGGTCATATGCTTTCAAAGCTAGTATTCCTTGTGCCTCTTAAACTTTCCTTTAACCAAAACTTAATCCATTTTAAAAATGCTAATGTGACTTCCCATCCTTTTAGGCTTTTTTTTACCAGTCAAAACAGCACCTGTTGATTTGTTTAAAGCAGTTTCTTAGTGGAAAGAGAACAAGACAAACAATTGAAACTAAAAGGCAGCTACTATAGTTTGGCCACGTTCCTTGCCTATGATTTTCTCTATAGTTTTGAGTTCCAAAATCCCACAAGGGACTGCTGAAGACAGAGTATTCATGAAAAATGTAAATATTATTAGACAAACCTGGATGTCTGATGAAAAAATTGCTATTGCAAAAGACTGTCTTTGAAAAGTGATTATTCTGAAAAAGGTAGAAAAGAAGACATCTTGGGTCATTCCAGCTAAAAACAGAGCAAGCCAGTGAGTTCAGTCTCTGGCCATTTCTAATAGTTCATTTTTAAAGCAATGGAAGTATGTGTAGTTACATAACCTTGGTAAAATTTTAATGTGGACATTTTGTCTTAGCTTCTTTTCTTTTAGCAAAAACAAAATGAGAATATAAAAAATAAAGAAAAGAAAAAAGGTGGCCCCCAAAATAAATGAAACTCAATTTCACGGCACATTATCTCTCTCAATTCTTTCCTCTCAGCTTTCATTTTCATTAAAATCACAGACAACCATAAATTAATAATTACTTCAGGTTGACTAAATGCAGGCCACAGTATTTAGCTCTCGTTTTCCTACAGTGGCCCTTTTTGTTCATGCTGGAAAAATGTTAATTTAGATAATGTGGCTTGCCCCTTGTCATATAATTCTGTTTTGCAGTTTCACTGATCTATAATGGTCTCTTCTGATTAGGTAGTATTAACTTTATCTTTTGTTCAATCAAGCTTCACCGTTTCCTCTGACTAGATAACTATTGTNNNNTTCCTCTGACTAGATAACTATTGTGAAATATCAGATGAAATGTTCTATTATCTGCATTTCTGTTATATTTTGATTCATCTCTATGTTGTAACAGCATTCAGCAACATTTGTAATTTCTTCCAGTAATAAATTTATTGGCCATTAGTCCAAGCCATATGTGAAACCTTTCTTGGCGGGAACTACTATATACATATATATATATATATATATATATCTCCATATTTCTCACTCTTACTACTTTACAGTTTATGCACGTATCAAATTAGTCATTTTATCTACCTACTTTCCTACTAAGAATGGGTGAATAGGTTCAAATAAAATAAAACCTGAACTTTCACCCAGAGCCCAAACTCAATTGGTTTCTGAGGTTTGGAACAATTTAGTATATTTCACTTATCTATTATTTTTTTGGCAGAGGATTCTGGTAGTGAATGAAGGGAACAGAGACATAAAATAGCATTTATTTCTATTTGGTCACCGACTTGTTTCTACGAACATTTCCATGAAACTATTTAAATTCTCCATGGCTCAGTTTACCCATTCTTAGAAAACACTCAGTTGAACTGAAATGAGTATCTAGTTGTCTTCAAGGGAAAACAATGGCTATGGCCTCCTCTAAACCTTGTTTCAATACACAAGTACTTATAGAAAAACCTCACACAAAATTAAATTCCACTGACAATATGGCATAACTTATATTTTTTATTCATAAGTGAACACCTGAAAGTTTCTAAACACTTACATAATTTGTACTGTATTTTCATGGTAAGTTGCAATGGAGTTCAGCTCTTTGCTCTTCTCAGGAATCCTTTAGGGGTGAGACTCTGTTTCTTGTAGAGTAAAGGTGATACTTCTTTCATGAGATAACCTGTGTGAAGTAATTATATGAATATCACTATTGTTCACGTCTGTGTGAGGAATTCCTAGATGTGTAGATACTTTTTGCACCCACACCTATCTAAACTAAATAAATCATTGGAGTAATTTTACCTGCAAATATAAGTGGGCAAATATGACTATACCTTTCATATGGATTGTGGGCCCTACTTTTAATGAATGCTCATAAAATGTAATATAATCAGTAAAATTTATTTTAGGTAAATTCTTATTTATGTTCACCCAAACAAATCTTCTTGAAACAAGACATAGGAAATTACCTAACTTGACATTAAAGACCATTGGTAACCATTTGAAAATGATATGTAGCTTTCTCCCAAGTGTCAGAGTTCTAATTCCCATGACATATGTTCTATAATAAGATATACATTCTCACAGTTTGAAATAAATGCATTTTTCCAAGTGAATGGCATATTTTCTTTCACCCTTGAAAATTGCTTATATAAACATTCTGGTAACAGGCTATTGACATATGGCCTAATCTAATTCCTTGGCTTTTTTTTTTTTTTTCTGAGTTTGCTTTTAGGGAAATAACCCAAAGTCATTAGTGGGAGTTTGAAGATGAATAAGAAAAATTGGCCTGCAGAGTAATTTTTGTTATATAAAATTGTTTTATATCTGTCTTGACACTATAAATACATCTGAAGCTGTGGTGATCTGCTGTAGATTATCATTCAATTTAAGTCAATACTTAAAATTTTAAAATACATTCTGTATGGCCAATTACATAATATATGAATGCTTCTTTCCTAAACCAATAAACATTTATCAGTTATCACAGCAATATACTTAAAAGGACCAAAGCATCTTCCTTCAACCAAATGATTTAGCTCAACAGTGATACACCTGTTCCATAGGCTTAATTTTTGGCTGTCTCTAGGGATGTACACTGAAGAGAAGAGATGTGATCTAGTTTACAGAGTAATACACGAGAAAATAAGACATGTCTGTTTATGTCTGTTGAATTAGTAATCACAGTATGGGTGTCATTGGCAAGTCACTTCACCTCTGAAGTCCTTCACAGTTATGTTTCCCTTGAAACAGAAAGATGGGCTGACTTGCCCAACAACAAGTGGATCCCCTTTCTGCAGCCTGTAGTAGAGCATGTCAGTATCTAAGGCAGGATTATTCTTCAGAAAATATAGATGTCTGGAGCATGGATGTCTTTATTTCAACTTGTCATTTAGATTCCCCATATAGTCAGTAGAGAGGAATAAGCACTTCACGTCATTCATCTAGTGCTAATGCAGCCATTAAATATAGGTCAGAGGAACTGTACTTTAAGCAGTGCCTGTTTCTGAGCACTGCCTCTTAGCAAAATTTAGACAAGTAGCTCATATGTAGATGTCTACATCATAGACAGCTGAAGTTGGGTGAACATGTTCCTAAAATCTTTGCTCTACATACCCTCAAACGACAATGATTACTGGATGTTAATGCAAATGTCTTAGTGCACTGTGCTGATGTCTACATAAATTTCCTTAGGAGAAGGAAAGGTAGGCAGGTGGTGTATTTGAGGCCTCTTGCCCATGCAGTATAAAAACAATATAATAATCAGGATTCCTTGAAATTCTCTTTTCTGATAAGGAAGGCAGAGCTGGAAAACAGAAGTTGTCTGAGTGATATCACGTGGTAATTTTAGGCAAGAAAAGACAAATTAAATTGTAACAGACTTAAAGTTTTCTAAAATACTTGCAGGGAAACAATTTTAATTAGCATTTCTTTAAATAAAAATCAGGATAGTGTTTTCCCTTCCAATAATAATTCTTTTGTTCAGCCCCAATTCAGATATTGCAGCACTGTATTAATGCAAGACAATTTGAAAAATGGAACTGACTAGTTTCCATTTGACTGAAATGAGAACAAGATCTAGCCTTAGGCAACAGGAGCATAACTAGCCAAAAACAAATGCCATTTTTAAATTTCATGAAGTGATTATTTGCTGTTAAAAAGTCAGTATTTCCCAACACATATAAGACAATAATAGAATCTGAGCTCTCAAATGACCTCATCCTTACAAAGGAAATAGCTGTAATATATCAGCCATTTCTGTGATCACTGGAAATAAGGCTCTATCAGATCTTATTTGAATCCTAACAGTGTAAATTATTATAGCACTACTTCAAATTGGAGTAGTACCACAAACTTCAACAAGCCTGTGCTGATTCAACTCAACAGATACATGATTTACTAATTGTACAGTGATGGATCTGACTCATCAGGTTTTCAATTTGACTGGTGTGTCTCTTCATAAATATTCCTTTCCGCATCACTCTAGAGTAACA
>WEKY01051243.1:6443-52249 GCA_013390045.1 Picathartes gymnocephalus
CAAAAAAAAAACCCAAAAAAAAAAAAAAAAAATTTCACTCAGAAGAGCATTTACAGGAGAAAAAGTTAGTGATATTGGCGTTGTAGGGAGCGGGGCGGCGGGGTCACAGCAGGTCCACCTGGCGGTAGTAGAGCAGGTAGGCCGTGCGCTCCAGGGCTGCCTTGACCACCTGCGAGTGGTGGATGACCCTGACAGCCTGGTCATCGATGCGCAGCCACCCATTGAGGCCGATCTGGAACACGTCCGTGGTGTAGTGGCCGCCCGTGGCGCTGTTGCCGTGGTGGTACACCACTGTGGGGACACACAGAGGGGCACAGCTGCACGTCAGTGGCACTCAGAGATGCCCTGTGCTCCAGGGAAGAAGCTCAGCGTTTGGGGTTTCCCAGGGTTTGGGTGTGCAGTTAAAAGCTTGGTTTGTTCTACACCCTGCTTTGGAATAACTGCTGCTGTCCCAGAGTGCGCCAAGCCTGGCCTTGGACACTCCCAGCTCTGGGCCAATTGGTGGGATGTCCAGGATGGAGAAATCCATAGGTGGGGCAGCCACAGAATCATGGAATGGTTTTAGATTGGAAGGAATCTCAAAGTTCATTCCATCCCAAGCCCTGCCATGGGACACCTGCCACTATCCCAGGCTGCTCCAAGCCCCGTCCAACCTGGCCTTGGACACTTCCAGGGATGGGACAGCTGCAGTTTTCTGGGCACCCTGTGCCAGGGTCTCCCCACCCTCCCAGGGAAGAAAGCATCCATGTGTCCCAGGAGACAAATCTTTATCCTAAATATTCCCCTGGTGGTTTTTCTGATGGTTACTGGGACTGATTTGCCCACGGGGAAGTGGAAAATGGGATTTTCCAGCTGCCTGCAGCCAATGCCCATGTCAATCCCAACGGGATGACATCCAGAGGTTTGGGTGGGATGAATATCTCAGCTTTGTATGGCTCAAATAACCTTTATATCTGGAGAAAGGAAACTGGGACAGAGCCCTGGGATCTGGCTATAAAACCAAGGAGTAGCTTTATGCCCCTGTGTCCTGCCCCATCCTTATGGCAGGCAGCTCCCCACCCTCACAGCGAGGGATTTCTCCCAGCCTCCCATCCAACCCTGCCCTCTGGCACTGCAGTCATTCCCCTTGTCCTGGCACTCACAGCCCTTACCCAAATCAGTGTTTCCCCAGCACACCAAACCTCCTGATTCTAAACAAACCCCACTAAACACAAGAATCTGACACAAGCTACTTCAGTGCAATTCAAAAGGAAACACTTGATATAATGCAGTGTTTCTACAATTCCATATGCAGAATCTGCATTTGCAATACAGGGACCACACAGATAAAATACCTGCAAAGAGCCGGTAGGTTCTTTGGCCTTTTGAAATTTTACTTTTCACACCAGGAGATAGTAGCTCTGGAGGAGAAAAAAAACAGTCACAAATTAGAGATTTCATATCAAGAGGATCAAATATTTTTCAGAAAAACCAACATTATCACAAAGGAGAACATTTAATGGAAATTTCTTCAGCAGCTTTTAAAGAATGATTGTGGTTCCAACACTTGGGATTGGAGGGAGTGAATCTGCAAGTTTGCTGAACACTGTGGTTTATGAAAGATTTAAAAATATCACCAGAAAATGAAGGGAAAAAAGGACACAGTAAAAGATCAGACTATTCCATTTTCCCCCGTCATTCCTGCTGTCAGACAATGACAGAATCGATTTCAGATTCGAAGTCATGCTCACAATCTTAAAAGAAAATTGAAAAATAAAATATTAAGTAAAACAAAAGAACACTGCCTGACAAGGTCCAGATCTCAGCTGAGATAGGAGTATACATTAATTTAATTTATTCCTATTTGAGCTACTGGCTGGCTAATAGTCCACCTGTCAGCTGAAAACAACAGGCATTATTTTTGCAAGCTTCAGATGCTGGACAATTTCCAATCTTACACTACTTAAAGTTAGTATCTCCTGGGGTTAAATAAAGGATCCTTATTTAGCCTCTGCACTATGGATTGTCTACTTTCAGGCTCCATTTTCTATAAAATAGCAATTGCCTTCTATCAGCCACTAATTAATTAAATAATTTGACACTTCTCTGAATTAAATTTGTGATAGAAATATCCAATATTTGCAGCAGCCTTGTACAAGGACACAGATCCAAGAGGATCACTGCCCATATTTGCCCTCAGAAGCCTATATCCTTACTCCATAAATCCCCAGGAAGCTCTCATTTGGCCAACCCATTGCCTAGGAAGTGCCAAAGGCTTTAAGATCTTTCATTATAGAAAAACCCATACAAAACATTCACCCAAATGACCACAATTTCAGACAACGATGAAGACAAGATCTTGTGCAGAAAAAAAACCTGAAACACAGACACCCCTAGGAAATACAAAATGATCTTTTCCATGAAGAGGAGGAAATTGTGTTGATAAATCTTTTACCTTTGCTGATTTCCAGATCAACAGTGTACTCAATATTCTTGATCAGCTTCTGACACCCACCGGTCTTCTCATACACGAAGCGCTTGAGGTGTAAAACCAGAACAGGGGGCAGCTTTTCTAAGGTGAGTCTTCGACTGATCTCCACCTGGCACACCCGCAGAGAAGAAGAAAAGTGTCATTTTTCTGTTAACTCCTCAAAATTCCTCCTTTAAATAAGGAATAAGTATTTGATTTTTAAATAGACTAGCAGCAAAATCCCCGGATTTGTTATTACTGCATTCATAATTAATGATAAACACTCATTTGTGACTTAAAGCCCACTGGATCTTCAATCCTAACCTTGGCTTAAAGGAGAACTCAGTATTTTCAAAGAGAAAAACATGAGTTATGACCACACTATTCTCTACTTAACAGTGATTTTTATATAATTATAACCAAACAATCCACAAAATTTCTGCCTGGAAACCTGGAACCGAGCTCAGAATTGCAGAACAAAAATGTTTTGCCTTCCTAGAAATGAAAACATAAAAATATTTCTCTAAATAACTGCTTAAGGTTTTTCTCCATTTTTAAATTGAGAAAAATCTCTTTATTGGTAACCATGAGCATATTATTTTTCAATACATGGCTCAGTTCTGCTGGAACCTAAGTGTGGAATAGAAACTCTTGGGGAGAAAGTATTATCTCTTTCCAAGGTGCTACAGACAATATGTACTATTGTCTATTGTTTTTACTACAATTTTAATACAAGAACAACCATTTCAACCTGAATTTCTTTTGAAAGAAGATCTGGAAGACACTGAGGAGGTTTGTATTTCCATCCAAACTCTGAAATATCACACAGCACCTAATTTGAACACCCATTTCTTCCAAATCCCCTAACTGAGCACTGGGTTGTCAGTCAAAAAATCATTTGCAGGAAAAACCAAAAAAATGAATGGCAAGCGAAACAAGATCTTTGTGGTAAATCATAATCAGCTTGAATTGCACATTTCTTTCACATGGAAAACTGGAGAAATAAATATTCTGAATATTCATGGCAAATGAATTTCTGCTGTTTCTTTTCAAGGGAACTGAACCATCCTTCATCTAATCCTGTTCTCACTTGGAATATTTTGGAAATTTAGATAAACATGAATGTCATAGAGAACACCTACAATTCCAGAGTTACCAACAGTGCACACGAAATTCCCGTGGGCACCAGAGATGTCCCTTACTACTGCCCACCACAGGAAGCGAGGCAAGGCCTTAGTGAGGAAAGTTTAATTAGTCCCCTCTCTCACAAGTTCTCAAACTGCCAAGCCAAAGGCATGCTTTTCCTCCTTGCAAGTATTTTCTACTACAATGTATTACTTTAAAACAGAAAATAACAGAATATTTACTTTGAAGAGCTGCTCCTTTACTAAGAGCATCTGGCAATCCTGAGGAATCAGTAAATTATGATATTGAACATAACAGCATGTATCTTTACCACAGTTCAGCCTGTTAATTTAGTATATTCTCCATTAAAATCTCCAATCATTTATTACATCAACTCCAACCCCAGCTAATTTCCAAGCCTGGCTTTGTCCCAGAGCTGGCATTTCACTGCTGCACGACACTGAAAAGGTTTCTACCTCTTTTGTTAAAGAGTGTTCCAACAACTCTCTGTAAAGCCAGAGCTCTATGAAAACCCTTTTAAATTAAAAGTTTAGCACTTGGCTGTGGATAAGGGCTGAAGAGAACACACCTCTTGCTTGGTTTTTGTGGTGTAGCCCTGCACAGACTCTCTTGCCACCAAGCTTTCCAGGGCATCCTGCACAGTGCGGATCTTGTCCGACTGGATGTCCAGCTGCAGGGTGAAGAAAAGCTGCAGCGTGGCAGACTCCTTGGAACTCTGCTGGTAAACAACAGATCTGTGGAGAAAAAAAGGAATCCAAATGTAATAAAGCATAATTTTCAACTAGACAGAACCTTCAAGGAAGAATGAATTACTTCGGTAACTCAATTTATAGGCAACACATACAAATATAAAGGTTAAACATTAAGTTGTAACAATAGAAGCGCCCATTTTACCCCGATTTAAATGATTTTAACATCTACTAAGAGTATTCTGAATGAGACTGTAACTGAATTGTTTTATTTATGCACAGTTATTGGATAAGCATCCTAAGTTTAAAGAAAAAACTGAAAATTTTGATAAAGCTTTTTAAAAATTTCACCTCCCGCCTCTTTTTGTTGGTTTAATTTTCCAACAGCTCTTCACAAGTTCAAAGTGCCAGTGTTTATCTGTGTTCTGTCGTAAAAATCACGGCTCATTCCAGATTCTCCAATAAAAATACATGAATTTTTCAGTCATTTCTCTAAGACCAATTTCACAGTGATTTTAAACTGTTTTAAATCTTGCCATAGGAAATATGAATTATGCTCCACTGAGGACTGACAGTTCCTTTTCTTCCCATCATTTGCTGTATCCAGACTTTTTCCACATAAATAAATTATTGTGTTGTTACACACTTAAATCAGAATTATAATTAACAGAGCTCTGACCCATGTGGCCATGCTGGAATATTTCCAGGTCGGGTAGGAAATGTTAGCATTCAGATTAATTTTAAAGTTCAGGATATTCAAAAGAGCCCATTTTACTCAGGCAGAGCCCTGAAGAATCAACAGAAAGCCAGTGCAGCTTAATATGGGGAAATATATATCCTCTAGAGAGAAGAGAGTAAAAAACAACAGCACTTTTACTTAAAAAAATATTATTAGAAATGATATTGTAGTATGTCTCCAGAATATCTTCTTCACAAGATAGGCAGAAATTGATTTGACAGCAAAAACTTGGCTGGGCTATGACTTCTC
Source organism: Picathartes gymnocephalus (assembly GCA_013390045.1). NCBI lineage: Eukaryota > Metazoa > Chordata > Aves > Passeriformes > Picathartidae > Picathartes > Picathartes gymnocephalus. The sequence continues at coordinate 11,716 of WEKY01051243.1, forward strand.
TGTAATAATGTCCCTTATTAGGGTAATTACAAATCTTGAAAATACATCATTTTCAATGAAAAATTACTCAGGCACTGCAAGAACTCTCAGGAAAACTTTGTACTTTCCCATCTAAGCCTCATGTTGCTCAGAAAGCCTTTATAGGCTGGAGTTTTTTAAGTAATTACACCTAAATGGACATTTAATAGACTCAAGCCTCTCAAGGACAGCCTAAAAATTCCCAAGTCTGAAGTTTCCCCCAGCCAAAAGATGCCAACTCGAATAATCTTTTCCTCACTGCTTTTCCCATTGGATTTTTCCAGTTTCTGATGCTTTCATTTAGTGGAATTCTACTGGCAGTTTTATATTCAGCCCCTTCTATCTCCACCCTCAGAGGATGAAGCTTTCCAACATCCCAGGGGATGCTGTTTCTGTGGTGAGTTTGCCCTAGGTGTGAAGGATAAATAAAGTGGATGTGGTGCCAGCAGATGTTGGATTGGATCCTGTGGCTCTGCTCAGTGCAAGGTTTTGCCTTTTTCCAGTATTACCTTTGCTTTTTATCATTTTCTGTGCACTTCTACAGAACACTGCATCATCTCAGTATTTCTGATATAAAAACTGATAGAATCATGTAGAAATCTAAGCAATTCTGACAAATTCTGATAAATACACCTGGGCTATTAACACCACCTTGGGTACATGAACCATTGATGCAGTACTCCATCAATACCTACAAACATCTGGCTGCCAAATTCTATGGAAAATACAATTTTATTTACCAGCTGTCTGGCTCAAATCCCAGAAGAATAAATAATTTCAGAGCATTTCCCAGGCAGAAGGCTCTAGCCCACATTATTCACACTTCTAGACTGAATATCTGGCAACACAGAGAGTCAAACACCAGCAATTAAGTGTCTGTCTCCAATTTAAAAATAATTCTTCAAGTCTAGCAGTTTTGTTTTGCAGTATGTTTTTAGCAAGTGTTTACTTTGCTTTCATTTTAAATTATACATCTCTCCAAACAAATCATGAGGCTCCCTTTCCAAAAAATATTCTTTTAGTATCTACCTTCTGCCTTTGTCTGGTATCAGACCTGCATAGAAGTGATATCCCACATTCGTTTCATTCCAGTAACATCTTGTAGCAATTTACATTTTTCTAGACTTCTTTTGCCTTTAACATTTATTTACTATTAAACACAGCTTTCTCTGGGGAGCATTAAGGGTCTGAATAACCAAAAGTCTAAATTTTTAAATTTTATTTCATTGTTTCACTGTCAAGATTTAACTCTGTAAATCTCATTCTCTCTTAGTACCCTTATTTATAACATGAGATGAGACTCCTCAGAGGTCACAAAAATTAGGCAGCTCCAAAATGCTTTGGAATTCTTTGACAATATTCAAAGCTTAAATATTCCAAACTCCTTTTCTATATGCAATTCAGGGCTTGGGATATCAGAACAATCTGTTCATTTAAGACATTTAAAAAGATTCGGCCACTGCAAGTCAAGAACTTGGAGGAAAAAGTACTGTACCTTATGTGACCACCAAAAATATCAGTGATTGGAGTCTGGACAAAGTCAGCCTGGCGAGTGACAGAGGATTTGTTGCGAGGTCCCACCTGCTCCCACTCATCCTCACTGCCCTCCCCCTGCTCCTCCTGCTCCTCTTCCTTGGGAACACTCTGAGCCTCGGGGCCATTGGACACCGACAGTTCTTCAAGGGACAAGGAAAAAAAACATACTGAGGGTTTTTGACAAATAAAAGATCCAGACAGATAAAGGATATGAAAAGATAAAAATCCAATACAAATAATTTTCTGAGGATAAAATGTTTTCATAGATCATGGATTTGATAAATAAATAAGAGAACAAGCATATTCCAAGCTCGCTCCCATCCACGTATTAACAGAAGGCAGCTCACTGATGACTGTATGTAAATAGCAAAGTTTGAGATATTTTTAGTAGTAAATTTATGGGGTAGAAAATTAGAAAGTCAAGTGTTATTCTGGAAACAGAACTATGCCATTATTAAATCCAACTCCTGCTCTGCACAGGTATTTTACAGGGAACCCAAGGCTTAGCAAATATTTTCCCAGCCAGTGCCAAAGTCAGGAGGTTATAAGGAACAGAATATGGTATGACTTTATATCCTAAAAAATTTATCCTACTGAAGAGAAATTGGATAACTAATGATCTGAATTCTTACTTGGCTGAGGCTTGCAGTATTTTATTTGTAAAGGGGGGTTCAAGCTAAAGCCTCTAGAAACTAAAATGGCGTTTTACTCTGCATACATTTACAGTAATTCTTTCGAAGCAAATTCTCCTCCAACTTTGTAAGAATTTTCAAATAATTTAGTATGTTGGTTTATATTAGACAGAAATAAGCCATCATTCTAGAAGTTTCCACTTAAAAAAAAAAATCTTAACAGTTGGTTTAAAGATCAGTCAAAAAGATGTATTTTTGAACTCCTATGGAGAGAGTCAAAAACCCCTGGCACTGCAGGTGTTAAACAAGACTGATCAACTCCAGTAAGCCCCAAATAATGCTCAGCAAAACTGTGTAATACTGAGTTTTGTTGTTTAGGAAGACCAAGGAAGTGCCTCTGTCATTTAGAGTATTGACAGAACAAACATGCCTTTCCAGAAACCCAGTAACTCTTCAGATCATTCATAAACTGGGCAGAATGGATTCACTGATTCCAGATTTTAACAAAATATTATTTGCAAATATCCCAGTCCTCTAAAACATGGCATTCTATCCCTAGCTCAACATCTACTCCAAGCATTACTGTGTATTATGGAATCACCACACAAAAACAGTATTAAAAAAAATCCACTAACTTTCATTATGTGGAGAGAGAAGTTTCTTGAGGGTCAGCATTTCTTCATGAAGTCCATTGAGGATAAATCCCAAGTATTCTTCAGCATCCTCTTGCCTGCCCTGAACAAAATAATTTTTCAATTAAATCTATGACATTTTCATGGCTTCCTTTTAACAGAAGGTTCATGACAGTGAACAAATCCAGCTTTCTCCTCATAATTAAGCAACTACTCAGTCTAAAGTTATAATGTCAAATAAAGTTTAAATTTTATTATAACATGAGCTCTTTTTCAACCAGTTAAATCCAAACTGCCCTAAACAGTAAATACACACATAATCTCCACAATGGCTACAAGAATTCTGCATTCTTCTCAATACAAATTCCATTTAACGTGTGAGTCGGAATTTTTTCCCCCATTTCTTTTACAACCACTATTAAAAGTTGCTGTCAAGCCACGGCCAAGTCAAAGGATGGTTTGAATTATTATCTTTTCTTTAAATAGAAATTAAACCCGAACAAGTATTGTGAAGTCTCTGGACCTTCAAGCAGTCCTAGCTGAATTCCTCATAAAAATGAACAACTGCTTATTTCTTAAATGTAAATCAATTGGTAACTCTATTATAAAAATAAAGAGATGTTCCATTCCAACAGTAGTTTTTCCATTATTCTGACATACCAAACTGCCAAATCTGTAATTAACATTTCCCTGTAATTCAGGTCCCAAGACAGTCTAGCATTACAATGAACTCTCAGTGAGCTGATTTGAGTGGCATTTGAGCAGAGAGCCTGAGGTTTGGCTTTGCAGAGTTTGAAGGACTGTGACTGCCCTGCCCTGCAGTTCCACAAGTCAAGGGTTTGAAGTCCCACCTTTTCTGACAGACTTGACTTTATAACTGTCAAGAGCCTGTAAATGTAGGTTGGTTCAAAGGCAGCTCCTGGTCGGATGTCTCTCACTATTTTATCACCTAAAGCTGCAAGGTGGAAGAGAAATAATATAAGTAACAATAAATAAAAGGTTTTTTACATTATACTTTGACATTCTCTTTCACATATCACTACATTTGGAGTCCAGCACTTTTTTTACTACAAGTTTTATTGTCATTTTGGGGTCTTGAGCTCAGAAGTTGTAAGTCACAGCACTTTTATCTCTAAACATTCTTTTAAAACATATCACCCTGCATAAACTTACAGATAGTCAGGAAAAGTTCTAATATTAACAACAACATCCACAACCATCATAAAAGAACACTTTTAATGCTATTTACATTTCTGCATTTCTTTTGTACTCGAAGAACATGCCCTTAAACCTTTTGTATGTTTGCAATTCTAACAGATCACTTTTCTTCACTGCAGAATAAAAACCTGACAGAATGTTCCACCTAATGGCAATACAAGGCCTCAGAACTATTCTTGAAAACTACACAAGAAAATGACCTACAAGTAAAGTAAGTTGCATAAGCCAGGAAGATTTGTTTTACAGAAAGAAACCACAGAAATGTCTGAACTGTTTGGAAATCACTGGAACAACCAGCCCCTTGTGATATTTCCTTATCATGTTACATAAAGAATAGTTTCAGGAATGTGCTTGTTTCTACAAGTTTGCAATACAACAGACTCGGTTTAAAATTAAGACTGAACAACTGAAACCTCTAAGAGAATTTATTTGCATCAAAAAATACTCTATTCCTCACTACATAATCATCATTGAGCCTAATTATGTATCAGCAGGAATCAGACACTTCTGAAGTTTTCCCACTGGAATCAGAAGTCAGAATAATATTCTGCAGGCAATCTCCAAATGCTTAAGGGACCTGTTATGGTCCCATTTTGTTCCAAATCAAAGTGAGTGTTCAGGATTTAAGGAGCAGAACTGAGCCATCTGATAATCAAACAGCTGGAAATATGAAAGGAAGGAAGTGGAGTAAAATACAGGGAATATCAATTGATTTTCTTAGAAAGGACATGTTCTTAGAAGGCATCTTCCCAATTAAGTGAACCTTCAACAAAAACTGTTCTAATTGCACTTGTACACTTGGTCCACCAAACAGAAGAAAAAAATCCAAGGTGCAACACCTTCCCCAATGCAGATCTTTACCCCAAAGGCTTCTCCCCATCATTTTCTGCTTTGTGCCCCTGTTCCCACTCACCTTGCTTTGCTTTAGGAGGTACAGGCATATTAGTGAACTCATTCATTAAACGAACACTGCAACACAAGGGAAGCAACAACTGGACATGAGCAGCAAGTTTACACTTAGAAAGACAAATAATAAAATTGCATCATTGTCATCCTGACTGCCAAAAGAAAATAAAATCAAAGAATATCACCACAAAATCGGAGTAAATTTCAGACATAAAAGTCAACCTGATCACTGCAGTGAAACCCAGGTGTTGGGGTGGTCCTTGCACCTCTCACAGTTCACTTTTGCATATTAAACAGCACATAAAACTGATACTCCCAAGGTAACAGGAATTCTCTTCCTTGACAAGTCAAGAAGTTGGAAAATACCAAGTTCATTATAAAAGTGTCACCCAAGAACACACGAAAAACTCCTGGATACGTATCAGCTGCTAAGAGCAGTCACTGTTAGGTATTTCTGAATGAGTTTAGTCAGATCCCAGGAATAAAAATTCCTTTTTCCCAAGCTACTTACAAACTGTCTAGCATTGGTGTGGAGGTGCACGGCCTCTGCGATTTGGAATACATTGGAATGGACTTCATTAAATGATACATTGGAGGGCAAGCAACCAAGGCTTGCAGGGTCTATGCAGTGGCATTAAGGAAATACGTAGAAAATGGCATCTATATATTACCCAAATATTCGAGTATATGCAAATGACATGCAAAACAGAGCTGTATTTTTATTACACAGATCAAGCCAAGAATTAAACTGGAAAAGAGGATGAAGCTTCATCACAATATTAACCAGTAACGTACAGAAGTTATACTAAAAAAACCCAGCAGCTTGTAACATGCAGTGATTTCACTGACATTTTAATCAGGGCAGAAACTTTAATTAATGGGTAAGGAAACATTTCATCCAGGAACAGGAAAAGAACTTTCATATGAAACTCTATAAAATTAACCATTTGAAAATTGGCAGGAGAGAACCTAGAACACATTTGCTGAGAATGGAAGAAACCAGCCGAAACTTAAAGGTGCTGAGTCACCTCTGCAACCAAAGCAAAACCTGCTGAGACATGAGACATTCTGCACTGCAAAGAGATGGGAGCAACCTGGAAAACTCCAGAGTATGCTGGAAGAATAACTCTAAAAACACCACAACTTGGTGAGAGCAGTGAACAGAGGATATGTATTATAAGACTGGAGGGAAAGGGAAACAACAAAATAAGGCATCGATCTCAACAGCTGAAGAGTGAGATTGATTTCATCCCTACAGTGTGCAAAAACTGAGTAATAAATTCCCATGTAAAACTTCAAGATGGAAAAAAATGGGAGCTAAGATGTACAGTGTATGTAACCAAATGAGTGCAGAACTGGTTATGTAAGATAAAAGCTTTGGTTTAAAGCACAGTCATTGGTCTGGAAATAGTTTATTAGGGTCTGCCATGATCAGTCATGAAATCGGTGTTAACATTTTTCATTAGCAGTACCAGCACTAGAAGTACCTTAAGTGTCACTTGCAGTCAGCCTTGCTGACATGGGAGATCATTTTTTAAATTATTAATATATTTATTACTATCACAGTATAGCACTGAGAGAGGACATGTTCCCCAGCGTAAAAGCTATTTTTGCAGAGGAATCCAACTCCAACTCATTAAGAGCAAGCTCATCGGCCATATGTAAGGATTCCATATGTAGAAGGATTAATTTAAATGCTGCTTTTATACAACAGTGACAACCTGCTCACCACAAACTCAAAGGATTCACTTACACTGCACAACAAAGCCCAGGAATAAGAACAGTTACTGCAAGTGCAAAAGAGAATTAACCATTTCAATGGATGCAGAGTCATGGGGAAACACTGCTAGAAATTACAAAGGTTTCAGTCAGGAAAAGTTACAGTTCTGAAATATTTTGACACAGGAATGCAGGGGAACTCGGCACACCAGGTTCAATGATCCAAAATCCCCCCGGATTTCTGGCTGCTACACTTCAACATTTTAACCAGAGGAGCAGGATCTGGGAAGACAAAACACTTTTATAAAATACTTACCAGAACAATCCAGAAAAACTCTGACAGATATAATATACAAATATTAACTTAAGAGCATTACTTTTTTCCCAGGGAAGGATACAGCATTGATGTAGCACCAGTTTCCTTTGTTGATCAGCCCTCGGGGTTGCAAAGACACTGGTTTATGTATTAGTCTTACATTTTCCAGTATTTCTGCAGAATGAGAAACAGTAAATTGAGCATCAACAAAACTCTCGTGGCCATCAAACAAATATGTACTGCAGCATTACACAGTAATTCAAATCAATGAACAAGACTCCCAGAAACTTCAGCAAATGATTTCCACTCCATTTAACCACTGCTCACATTCCAAATCAGACATTTTTCTTCCACCGAAGACATCCCGGAATTCAGATCAGGAGATGCTGGTACAAAATTGATCACTGTCATTCCAAAACAAGACCTATTGATTTGGGTGTTTGTTTTCCTAAATCCAGATATTTTATTTATATTGCCACATACATACATACACAGATATAAAATGTCATTAGCTGAAATCACTTTGAACCAGTTTTATGAACCATTTCCCATGTTTTTCTGCTCTGAAGAGAGGTGAAGCCAACACAGTAGTCTCAGTTTAGAAGTTTCACCAGCTACTATCTTACAACAAAATCATCTCAGTACAAACAGACAGATGTTCCCCTGATCTTCAGAACAGGCTGTTTTATTTAGGACTTCCAAAATCTACGAGATAACAGCCTTACATAATGTAATTCCTACTCTTTCCTGCTTTCAAAACCTTCAGCAATGGCCCAAGTTTAAAACTTAGAAACCACTGCACATTAGTCTGTCTCAGTTATGAAACCAAGAGGAGCTTTTCCAGGAATCCTGACCTGTTATTTAGATACCTAAATAAGAACTGTTTAAAGAAAATACTGGAGCTCACATACTTTAAACTTGCAAAATAAGGACAAGATGTATATAAGAAGAATACAATTTGCAAGCAAATATAGCAATTGTGTACCACTGGGGTTATTTATTTTTATAATAAATGTGAGGGGCCCTAAAACTCTTATACGTATAAAGTGAAAGAGTTTGAGCTGTTCACTAAAGGACTAAACAGATAAAACAACAGGACATAGGTAAAAACCAGAAGTACAAAGCTATAACTAGTCAGAGGAGGTGGCAGAACTGCAAACAAAATCCTTCTACTTCCAAGCTCTCCCCCTATAAGATCATATTTCCTGCAGATAACATCAGTTCTAACCAAATAAAAGTGACCAAAAAAAAGTATGTTTAATTCAGTTGTCTATTACATAAAGAATGTGCCACCTGAAAAAGTAGACAGCAAAAAAAAAAGTAAAATGGAAGATGTAACTATGAGGGCTAAAATATGTTATTAAATCACTGCTAAAGTACTTCAGGAATGTATTGTTAGAGCAGCAACATTTGAGCTGTGTTCACACATACAATAGTTCTTTAACATAACTCATCACTGTTGAAAAGAAGGATAAAAGTAATGGGAAAAGTTTCTATTTTTTAATGTCTATCAATACCTTTTTACATTAACTCTTTTCTTCCCTATTTTTGCATCATGCTAAACAAAGATATTATTAGGACCTTTAGCATCCTCTTGTGGTCACAAAGCTGCTTTGTGAACAGGCTCCAGTACAATTCCTGGGAGTTTTGATCCTTTTAACAAAGACTTGGGTGTACAGCAATTACATTCATTTCCAGCTTGTATGTAACACTTACACAGTAACTAAAAGAACTTTTACAAGAGTTTAAGAAGAAAAATACACTTACAACCATGTGAAAACCTTAAAATTTCAAAACCTGTTGGAAAGCTAATGTCATTACCCAGAAAACTCATTTCTTTTGGAGGGTACTGATTTGTGAAATGAGGAAATGTTTGGATATTTCTGTTGGTAAACACAAAACATTTTGCTGAAGTTCATTCACTGGGCTTTGTTATTGCAAATAGCTCTCAAAATTTTTTTAAAATTGTGATTTCCTAATGAAAGCAAGTCCAAGGTTTAACGAAAGAGAAGCCCCGTGGATATGGTGTCCATGCTGAAGAGATAAGGGTGGTTCCAAGTTAGGAACTGAACACTAGGCTTAAGGCCCTGATTTAGAGAATATTGTGTCTGTCACTGTGATCTTCCTTCAAATCTGGACAATGATTCAAAAATCCCAGGACAAAACTGCTGGATGACCCTACATAAAAACATTTCTGTAAGAATGCAGTTTGAATGCACAAAAGGCTGCATTCTGAAGTTTATAAAACCCCCCAGACCCTGGATGTCTCCAGAAATCCTTGCTCTAGCACTTATCTACCTTTACAATAAGAAAATATTTTCTACCATATAACATTGAAACACCTTTTTACAATATGAACTAATTTCTTTTTATCACTAGTCTTGGCAGAACTGTGAATCGTCATCTTCTTTACGAATTTGTTTAGTATATTTGGATTTACATCCATGGTCACTCCAACAACATAATCCAAAACAAATTAAATCCTAATTTTCCACGTCTGCCAACATCGTTTTTAAATCTTACTTCCATTTTTGCTGCTGCTTCCTTCAGAAGGAATGCCCAAAGGCTGCCATTGCATCAAGTCCTCAACAGCAACAGCAGAATTAGTTATCTTCTGTGTTCTCCATGTAAATTGGTATTAACACACACTGGGAAAAAAAAAACTTTGTCTTCTTCAGCTGCACTGAAGACAATCATCAACTGCCTAGAACTTCCAGATCCTTTTCTCTAGTACTTCTACCATTAGTTCTTCACATTGTACTTGCATTTGGTTGCTGTTCTGGTGCCTTCCATACTTGCATTTATTGGATTCCCTTCCTTTTAATTTAAAACCATTCCGGATTTAGTCAGATCTTAAATGTTTCTGTTCTTCAATTCACCTGAAATCCTGCCTGCTGTAAACAGATTTTATGGGCACTGTTACCTCCATCATCCACAGTGAAAACACTGCAAGAGAACATGATTCAGAAAATTGGTTTAGATCCTCTCACTGCAATTTTTCCTAAGATCACCAAAAACAGTTAAAAGACTACTCAGAGAACTGATAGTTTTCCAATTCCTTATTTCCTTAGCTTATCTACAACATTATATAAGGCATTATTAATTATCAGGTTATAATTGTAGGGGACCCACTGTGAAATGTGGCAAGTAAAGTCTTGAAGAGTCTTATATTTTACCCACACCATTTATAACCTTACTATCCCTTAGATATTAATTATTAAAATGTTTGTTCTAATATCTAAATTAGCCTGTGGTGCATAATTACTACAGCTGTCCCTTTCTAAACACACAAGTGCAGCACCTGCACAGCAGATACATCATGGACACTTGCTAAAATTAACACTTGTTTCTTTCTCATTAACACAAAATTTGTCTGTTCTATTTATTTTCTAGTCCTGATCATCACCTTATCTAGTGCAGCTTCTGTCTTTGAGGCTAAGGGAACCAGAGATCTCTGCAGGTTGAATCAAGCAGCATCACATTATCTTCAAGGTATCTGTGAATCATTAACCTCCCTTGCAGTATCTGCTAAAATCGAGGTACAAACCAACAATCTGGGAAAAGCAACTTCTCTTCTTGTGTGCTGAGCACCTGTTCTAAATAAAAACTGTACAGAAGGACCTCGGCACTCCAGCATTGGGTTGTTTGTTAATTTGGTTTGTTCATTTTGCCTGTTCACTCAAGATACCTCAGCTGTAAAGTTTACCTGTGTCCAGCACCCTATGGCACTTGTGGTCAAAAATTCATCCCCACTGGCGTGAGCTGAAGCTGCTGAATTCCCAGCAAACCCATCAGGAGGATCTCAACTCACCCACAGGGAAAACAAGGAACACACCTGACAAACACACAGACCCTCCCACAGTGATGCTCAGCGAGGCAGGAGATTTGAAATTAAATATGTACAAAGCAAATGATCTGTCCGGAAATCAGGAACTGGAACTCTTGTAACACCTTGTTGAGTGTGGGTGTAAGAACAAAGCACTCAGGTACCTGTTCTCCAAACAGGGCAGAGAACACTCAAGCACATATAAAGAAAATATAGAAAAACACCTTTTTCCACAGAGCAAAGCACAGATTACATGGCATTCCGATCTTCACGTGAATATTCTACCCTGAAATCAGCAGCATATGAATTACAGGAATTGCAGCAATAATTATCTCCTACCTAAATCAACTACAATGAATTCCTTTTACCTATACTCAGATTATTCCTCTGCCCAAACAGCAAGCTAATAGTGAAGGTGCAGAAGAAAACTGGATAAAAGTTACATTTGTGTTTTACTACACAGAAGACAAAATAAAAAGCTCTGCTCCCACCTGGTGGCAAAAAATAGTACAGAAAGAGTGAAAGTCTAGAAAGTTAACTTACAGCTGGAACAACTTGTACAAAATTATAAACCTTTTCCATTTATGGCAAGCAGTCCTAGTTTTATGACTGTCACAAAATAGTTTTAAGTTAAAATTCATTACCAAATGACAGCTCGAGGTTTTAAGACAACATTCTCCATACGGGTTCATACAGACTGTAATCACCTGCTTTTATATATATATATATATATCTTTTTTAATACAGTGTTTGTGACACCTAAGTGGAAAATACACTGAAATATAAATTATTCTGACAGCTTTTCTCTCAACAGACAATTCTGAGTAGTGAAACCATTGCTGAATAAGGAGGGAGGGAGAGGCAGCACACACTTCTGGGCACTCTGAACATCATCTCCAGGTCAGCTTCTGTTAAGAGTGGAAATCTGACTTGAAGCTGTCGCATTCAAAGTGGCAGTGTACTTGTAAATTAGCCTGTAGCATAAACAGCAGGACTCTGCGCAAAGTCTTCTCACACATGGACCACTTCACAGATTTAAAATAATTACTTTGCTTCCAGCACTCACGAGTCAGTGACACAAAATGCACCCAACTGGGAGAAGTTGATGATTTCTGTCTGAATCTGCACAATCTCTTGCACTTTCTAGCATTTCCCATTAGGACCACAAATATGACAGGAGCAAGAGTCAAAGCCTCTCTGTATCACTCATTCCCTGTCCTGATGTCCCTTCTGGACAGCTCCTTAGGGTTATTCTTGAACTGGGAACAGCTAGCATTGATTATGGATAAAGCAACACTGTTTATAACAGTTGAATTGGAAGGATAGACCTCTCAAAAAGCGTATTAGTAAGTATGGTATTTCCTGAATAGAAATTTCTGAAGCAAGACCTATGTAGACGTTACACTTCAATTGCTGTTTAGTGTCCAGGAATTTCAGCTACTTTGGTATAATTATAGTAATACTCTTCTTGTAATGGAATACACTACCAAACTGCAAATACTGGATAATATAACACACCATTTTCAGAACAAACCTAACATATTCTCCTTGTTATAACAGCACACAGCCTATTTGAAACCACAGATCACTTCCACAGACTGTTTGACAAGTTGTTTGACAAGCAGCAATAGTTTGATCGTATCTGGGATAATGACACGGCAATGCCTGGTTGGAATGTTTACTCAGGGGGATACAAACTGGCTTACTCAAATGACATCCTTCATGCAGTGTTTGAACAGTCAGCTCATTACCAGAGGAATGTTCTCTATCAATATTGCACACTCTTGTTTACAAGCAGAGTTAATACCCTTCCAGTGTAACATCCACTCGTGTGTATTAACTATACCTGCAATCTTTATGGCTACGGGATCCTCTGAAACTGGAACAGGTCCCTCTTTGACTTCAACCTGTTTTTCAGGGACCACAGGAGATGTGGCAGGAGGGGTATACTTAGTCTCAACATAGACCACAGATGTGGAAGCAGAGGGCTTGGAATTGTGAAAAAGACTAGCCCACGACTTTGCAGGCTGATTAACAGGGACTGATCCTGCAAGCGGGACCGTTGCCTCAGTAGTAGGTGAAGCTTCCTCAGGCTTAGCTTGGTCTGAGTCAGTGCTTTCCACAGTGTGCAATTCTACCCCATTGGCAGCTGTGTCCTCACCAGAGGATTCAAGTGTTTGTCCATTAGTAACGCCAAGAGTTTCAGTAGTATCAGTACCAGCATAAGACTGTACAAGAGCTGTCCTTAGGGGGCTATCTCTGACGGCCTCCGAGGGGAGGCAGAACTGTTCAGAGTGAGGAAGGCGGCATACCTCGGGCTGCCCGGCAGTCCTGCCGGGGGCTGCGGCGCCGGGGCCGGGCTCGGCACACGCAGCTCCGGCCAGGAAGTCCACGGAGCTGGCGGGGCTGCTGCAAGTCCTCGGCGTGGCCAGGGAGGGGAGGTCTCCTGCCAGCTCCGTGTCCTCCGTGCTCAGGCTGTTGAGTCCCGCGGCCGAGGCGTGGCCGTTCACCAGCGCCTCCGGGGCAGCCACGCCGTCAGGGACGTCTTCCAAGTAACTGTAGTATCCAGGGGGTCTTTTTTTCTTCTTTTTCCGCTCCCTCTGGCCGAGGCCTCCAGCCAAGCCGTCGTTTTCAGCGTTGGAGCCGCTGTCCAGAGCCAGGGTGGGGTCACTGAACTGGCAGTCAATGGAGTTGTAGTTTGTGTCGCTGAGAGCATCATCTGGGGTTTTCTGAGCAGATGCACAGCTGAGAATGAATTCTGGAGCCTGAGGATTCAGAGTACTCGAAATACTGTAGTCGGTGTTATTTAGGACAGATGACTGGGTCTCAATAACTTCATTAACACCAAATTCAATTCTCTGATACTCTTCCCCTGGACAAGAGAAAGCAAATCTCAGTTAGGGAATCGCACTGAACCAGAAAGCTATGAAAGCAAGAAAAACACTCTCCTACTTTCATGTAACTCCGAAAACAAACTACATTCCCCCAAATAAAAGTAATTCTCATTCTCAACCATGAAGACTTTGAAAAGATTTTTTTTCTCTACTGTTTTGCTCTACTTTCTTAAAGATAACAGCATGATTCAGGTTTTCTTAACCAGAGTTATGTAATTTCCAAATCACTGCACAGCTCCTGCACATAACCCCTACTAAAGTCACCTCTTAAGAAAAACTATTGAAGTCAAATGTCTACAGGAATAATCTGGATTAAATTAATTACATTATAATTGCCTATAAAATTCCACGCTTTTTCTCAAGCCAGTCTGTTCAACTGCCAATTACAAAATTCAACCCTTTGCCTTTTTAACTTCTCTACCCACATGTGAGGTTTGTTGGGTTTTTTTGAGGGGCTGGGTTTGGTATTCCTGGTTTGACTTATAATCGAAGATTTATCATAATCCTTAACAACCAAAAAGTATTTTCATTAATTGCATGGAACACTGAAATTAAAGCTTTTGAACCTCTAGGCTTATTGATAACTTAATTTTATTACAATTAAGTTTATTGCTATGTGAGAGAGTCCAGGATTTTATGGCATGAAATAGAACAGATACTCCTCAACATAAATCAGCATTCAACTTGTACACAGGAGTTGTACTGAAAAATAATGAACAGGTTGGGTTTTTTGTTTTATTGATTTATTTGCCCTGAAACTAGAGAAACACTATGAAATATTCTCATGGCAGGCTGCAGTATCACAAAATATTTTCAGTCACCAAGTTCTGCAATTTCCTGGAATTTATTTATTGTTATAATGTATGTGTGCTGACCGGTAACACTGAATACTTCAGCTACAACTATTTCTGTAACCACCGAGTGAAGATATAAAATTAATGAAACAGTTTCAGGAATTTTGAAGGTAAGCTGACATTTTAAAGCTCTGTAGGTCCTTATGTTATGTATGTTACTGTTTCAAAGACATTACGTTTTAATATTCTGTGTTTCCTCAACGATGGGGGTAAAACACATATTTCCAATTTTTAATTCCTACTGCAGAACCAAACAACACTAGATATTAATTCCAAAGGAATATAAGTGGATACAGCACTAAACTTCTAAGATTTTGTGTAACTTACATTATGCATGACATGTCAACAAACACATATTTTCAAGTACACCACAGGCTCACTAAAATGAGGTGGACTTTTTTTAAACACAACAAAAAGCAACCAACAGTTCCCAGAAAAGAATTTATTCACGCACCTAAGGCAATAATCCTATAGGAAAACAATCTAGTAGAGAATATTTGAATACATGACTGTCAATATAAAAGTTTTGCAACTCTCTGGATACTTTCTAAAAAAGTCTGCTAACAACTATTTTAGCTTTAAAAAATGTGATAGGAACAAGAATCTGTATTTTTTAATACAAATGAAGAGTAACAAACATTCAGTGTGTGTTGAGATCTGACATATCCACGCAATACCAACATATTAAGATTTAATGAACATATTATAAATATGTTAATTGCTTTCCTGCTTTTATCTATTAACCTGACTAAATGAGAATCAAACACATCACATATCAACTTCAATCTTGTTGCCAGTCAGACTAAAGGGAACTTTTTTAAAATAAAAAAGAGTAAAAGTTCCACACACATCTGGTTTCTCTAAAGCACCTTAAGAGAGTGAATTTCAAATTTCTAATTCTTTCCCCTCTCCCTGTGCGAATGCATTTCTAACACCCTGTCTATCTGCCACTCACCAACCACTTCTGCAATCACTGACGAGCCATCACCACCCAGAAGAGAGGGCTGAAGTTTCTTTTTGGAAAAATCAACAGCCTGGAGGCAGGGAGGGGGGAAGCTGTGCCTGATCTGCACTGGAGAGGGACGGGCTGGGAGAGCTCAGGCAGCACCTCCTGTGCCAGGGCTGGCAGTGCCACAGCCCGAGCACGCACAGCTCCAAACCTGCCACAGCTTTCTCGGCGTGCAACTGCAAAGTTCTGGGGGGTTTAAGGGATATAAATCCACAACAAAACCTTTCCTCATTAGTTCATCTGTTTCTGGAGTGACTCCTCAGCTCAAGCATGAACAAGAGCTGGTTCTTTCTACTCTTTGTTACAACAGCACAAAGCACTGGCAACAATTGGTAACACCTGATATTCCTCCAGCCTTGATACAAATGAATTACTGGGCACATTTGAAGTCCCTACCAGTTCAAATAATTCAGGACTTCTTCTCTTCCAAAATCCAAGTTAAAAAAAAGTAATAATTGCTTCAAAACAAAGAATGTAGTTTCCCTTCATGGGTGAGTCAAGTTTACCACAGCCCAAGACCTCTGTACCCCTGTCCTGCTCCTCCTTCCCCAGCGAGCTCCCAGCACTTGTGTGACCCAAAGCTAACCTGGAGAAAAAAAAATCATCTAAGGGAGCATTTTTTCTATTTTTGGTGAATTTAAACAATCACAAGAGCCCACTCAGGGCTAGTGGGGAGCAGAAAACAGAACACATCCCTTACAGTTATGGCACCATGAACATTGTAGGCTGAAACCTTGCCAAGAGCATAACTGAGGTTGTAGCATTTAACACACAAATTAGGAAGTTACACCTGAGCAATTAATCTTTGCACCTTCCAGCAGGATTACAATAAAAAATACCAGTACCTACTGTCAGTTAGTCTATAGAATGACTGGCAGAAGCTCATTTGCTGTGTGATTGTATAGAGTTCATTTGAGAAAAATAAGAGGTAATTTTTTCTCTTATTTGTTTTGACTTTCCACTTTGCTTCAGGGCATCTTTGTTTCAATCTAGTTCACAGCTCTATTTCTGAACGGACTGAAACAGATCTCTGTGCCATGAACAACACGGCACACATATTGAAACAAGCACCAACAGATGCTGCAAGGACAGTCTATGTACAACCCCAAAATCTGTGAATGCACAGTACTAATTAGTGTGAACAGAACTCAGCATATTAGAGCTTAAGCCATGATTTGATTACTCCTAGTAGGTATTAACAGATATTCTGATTCTGTAATAAAGCCAAACACTGAAGAGAAGCACAGAAAAAAATGAAGACTATGGGGAATGGTAACATGGTAAATGTGTGTCATCATATATAAATATAAATATTCTGCATAACCAAGCATTCCAGTTTAGTTTGCACAGCTTCCTATGGCAGCCATCACAGTGATAATGTGCACGCACAGTACAGTGCAAGCTTCTTAAAGACATTTCTCAAGCAAAAGCTAATTTGCTGTCATTACCTAATCTCAGGGCTGGGAGGGGTTCTCTCAAGGTCTGGGAATGATCTGAAAGACATTTGTACAAACCATCTTTCTGTATGGCTTGTGAACATTAAAATCTCAGTCTGAAAGAACAAAACTTAAATCCAGTTAGACAAAGCAATACAGGACTGGATGCTCCTGTCACCACAGACAATTCACACCTCATGGTCTTTTTAGAGAACCTAAGTCCTCCTTAAAACTCCTCAGGGTCCTAAAACTAGCCTTGTACTAAATAAAACTCCTGAATTGTCAGAAGTGCTGCTGATCTGCTTTCAAATGGGACCAGTGGTCCTTCGTTCTGACTGCCTATCTTGTTTATCTTTAAATGAAAGGCCAAAGTCTCTAAGCACAATGATCAGGTGTTCTTAAACATTAATGTATAACTTGGTCCTCTTCTGAGCACTTCTGAGAAATGTTCTGTCAGATAGTTGCATGATTTTCTAAGGAGATCTGGAGTGACTTTCACATACTTGTCTAAGTCTCAGCTCCCCTGCTGTCCTCTGGTTCAGGGACAAAACCAAAAACTAATTTACCTGCTGATTAAAATACTGTGGAAGTTTGGTTTAAACTGTTTAGAGTGAGGATCCCAGGGCAGTTCCTATCTACCTGTCCACTTCTTGTAACTCTGAAGTAAGGTCAGGCTGTAAGAGGTGTGGGTTGAGGCACAGGAGACCTGTGAGTGTTACGACTTTAGAAGGGAAACTCTGTAATTTATTTTTACATCAAGTCACACTTTCATCAAGAGATAAAAAAAACCAAACCAGGATTCTCCAGAAAAACAGCCAAGCCAGGCAGAAACAAGAGTCAAAAGAAACACAGAGCAGAGCACTGCTTGCAGAGCAATCTTCCTGTAACTGTTAGAAAATACTCATGCTGTGGCTCTTCAGCCCCCCTCATTTTCACAGCTACATCCTACAGTGTTTCCACAGGACTTTAACTGTGTGGTAGCACAGTCAAGGAGGAATAAGATGTCCACTGTAATTAGCTGAAGTTCAATGCAGGATTTTTAAAACCTCTCACAGATATCATTCAGTAAAGTTTAAAAAACCAACCTGCCTAATATGCCTGTGTAGGTGGTGAGCAAGTTCTAACAATTATATTTAAAGACAGGTTACAGCAATCTCAGGAAAGTGTCACAACCTTGAAGTTTAAAAAAAAAAGATCTTGATTTCTTACCATCATGAAACTTACCTGTGGATTTAATACCACATGAAACTGTTTCATTGTATGGGGGGAGCTGTACAAAAAAGAAATGAAACTTATTTAAAGGCAAAGCAAATCTATGAACATTTGATATCAGTTTCATTTGAAACATCTGAATCCTTTAAAAATAACATCATAATTGAGATTTGATTTTTGGAGAGGATGCCTTGAACTCATGCTTCTATATTTATCAAATCCCACACTGCAGCTTCAGGCGTCCTTGCAGATTACCACAAGTACTGAAAGATAAAGATTATCTTGGTTACACACTACGAGCTCGCCAAGCTCTCAATCAATTCACCTGCCAGCATCAGGAACTTTCTTCAACAACTCACCCCGATTTTAGGATGAGGAACATATCCTCTTTTTAGACAAAAACTGAAGACAGACCAAACTGTGAAAGTCACAACTAAACCTTTTGACTCTCAACTTGTCTCAGTGCAGCCCTTGAAATGTTTCATTTAAGGTGGATTCCTGAACACCTTGATCAGCCTAAGCATAATGTACCCAAGCACGGAGTGGAAATACATCTCCTATAAACAGTGGCATCATTTTATGCACTCAGGGGCTGACAGAGTCCTTGCTATGGTGTAACCACAGGTGGGCAATTTCTAACCCCCCTCACCTGCCCGTAAACCTCCTCAGCAGCTGAAAGCTTGTCCTGTGCCTGCAGAACTGGCAGCCATTGCCACACTGCATTCCAGCAGCTCCCTGGAGAACGTGGAACTGCCTCTGCACTGGGAGACACAACACTGAGGGGACAGTGCAGCTTCACAATGCTATTCTAAATAGTAATCCAATGGTGGAACAAGTAAAAGATGCTTTATCGAAGTTTTCAATTCCCTAAAGCTACAGATACTTACATATTGCCCTCTAAATGCACTGCAGACACCATCAGAAGCAGCAAGAAAAGTATTCCTGAAATTCCATTGCAAAAGTATACAAAAAACCCCACATGCTCTAAGTCCATTTATGACCCTCAATACACCTTAATATATCATATTTTCAAGTAAAAAATGAGAAGCAGTGGGTCAAGCTCCATATTAATTTTGAACACAGGTTCAATATAATTTTAGTTAGAGCTAAAAAAATTACTCTAAATGTCTGTAACAGTTTATGACCAACCTTGCAATTTTTGTTTTTATCCAAATCAAAGACCTTCAGAAAATACAAAGATTTTATAGAAAGCAGTCAGCCTCTTGGTCCCCCATGTATCTGATTAATCAACAGCACCTTTGCAAAGCTGACTTGTTCCATACACCTCGGTCATGTGAACCATCCCAGCCAACAGGTATGTGACAGGACATGTGTCACAAATGTCACATGTGAAAGGGACCTTCTAGACAACCTTTAACTACTCCCTTGCCAGAATCCCCTTTGGGTCTGTGGTTAAGGGGCCTCAGAGGGACCCCAGCACATGTGGGGATTGTCCTCAACACGATATGTGTCAAACACCACTGCAGCATTATCAGCTCTGGCTCGTGCTTCTTGAATTTCACCCTGCCTTTTTCAGACCAATTTTTTATACCAATTAGTGTAAAACTAATAAGCATCATTTTTATTTCATCATCCAGGTAATTAAAACATTGAACTGAACCAGATCAAGGACAAACTTAAGGAACATCATCTAACAACTCTGTATTTTGACAGCTAACCAGTAATTAGTACAGGGAAAATGGAGTAACACTGGTTCTGATGCTGCAGGTTCATACTTTAAGAACAGCATTCCAGAAGTCAAAATATGATATTTTCATCTTCCCCAAGGTGAGTGTTGGAAAACTGATGGGCGGACTTCAGGTGACACTACATGGGATGAAAATGTCCTACTGCTGTGACTGCATTTATGGTGGGGAAACAGCAAGATCATCACAACTAACAGGTATCACCTAAGGATCTCCTCTGCTTCCCACAAGACCAGAGACACAGCTCTCCCCCCCAAAAAGCAGCAAAGCCCTTTTTCCCTTCTGAACTTCCCTCACTCCCCACCCCACCCCACCCTATTCCCCTCATGCCCTTTCATTGTTCAGCAGTTTATTACACTAATTATCCTTGGAAAATTAAGCGACAGGAAACTAAGTCCATTAACAATGGTTTCTAAACTGTGACAAAAGGATTTCCCCATCTACAGCTCAAGTGTTCGTTTCCTTTATGTTGAGCGGGCAGGATGGAAGCATGACTGAAACGTTTGAATGGAAATGTCTGGAGGAAATACATGGAAATGGACCCAGAGGAAAATTATTTTTCAAGTCTGGAGATTAGGACAATGGGATAAAACTCTTCCCTACAAAGGAAAATGGTTTCATCATTCTCTACCAAAAACTGCAGAGAATTAAGAGCCTCCAATACTATGTGAGTATGTAATGAACTCCAACACACAGAGACAACTGTTCCCACTCTGTGGTTCTCTCTGTCACTAATTAGTTCATTATTGATGCATTTCCCAGACCTCACACACAGCCTTCTCTGTGAGCACAGCTCCGAGGGTCAGCAGTGCTCCCCTGGCCAAAAATATTAAGAATCCCTGTGCTTCAAAAGGCTCCCAAGACTTAAAAGCCCACCTCACAACCAAGAACTCTGCTGGGAAAGTTCTCAGTATGCACCCCTTAAAAAAACTCCACCAAAGCTGAGGTACAGGGCTGGAAAACTCACTGTCAACATCCCACCACTACTGTCAGCTAGTCCAGCTCTGAAAGATGGCAAGCAGAAGGTGGAATCATTAATTTATGTCTAAAAATTGACTTAATATCCACATGTATGGAAAAAAGACTACTGAATAATATCTTCAGTTTGTAAATTAGCAAGCCAAGTGAATGATAAAAAAATATTTGTATTGCTGTATTTCAAATTCACACAAACAGATGGAGCTTTCAAATGTTATTTCTGAAAGAACTTTAAAGTAGATCTTACCTCAACAGAGCATCGTGGAGTCACAAAGAACTGATTAAATTCATCAGGGCTGAACTCCCCAAAAATATACTAAAAATAAAAGAGAAAGGTCTTTGTTAAGGAACTACTTATATTCAATACAATTAATTAATTCATATTAAAATCCACTAAGATACTAGAATTCAAAAATACCCATGTGCTGGGAGTCAAACTCTACCTGTTTGCATCCCAACTCCCATCTTTGTTCCTTCCTACATCTTTAGCCAAGTACTTGAGGCTCTAAAACTGTATACAAAGCATTTTCCTTCAAATTCCCACTGGAGGTGATCACAAACTGCTCCTCATCCTGTGACCAGTTTAAAACCATCGTGTGGGGTGTGGAATTGCATCAGTTCATACAAGCCGCAGGCAAAGGCTTGTTTGCCTTCTAAACCCACCCCTTACAACAGAAAAAAACCCAAGAATTACTTCTCCAGAGTTCTGTACACAAGACTAAGGGTACCTAAGAGCACAAAGAACTGAATCTACTCAAGTGTAGGAAAATACACAAAAATCATCAATTTTGTTATTCCTGTATCTGTAACTCTCCATAACAAACCTAAAACATCTTTCCCCAACATTATCTTCCTGCAACTTTTCACATAATTTGCATCTAGATATACTCTGAAAAAAGTACCTAACAAGACCATGAAGAAAATGACACAAAAATGAGAGTTAGATTTAATTTACAGAAAACAAAAGATTCCCAATAAAAAGGCCTGAGCTACTGGCATTTCACAGTACCTGGAAGTTCCTATAAACTTCCACCTCCAACTATAATTAACTGAATAGCACCCAAACATTCAGGACAGAGATATTAGGACAAAAAGAAGTTAAACAAGGAGCTGAATAAACTGACAGAACAGACAAAGAGAACTGAAAAACCCCACTCTTGGCATGTGGATAAAGCAGGTCAGTCTGGCCCAGCACATCACAGCCCCCACTCCCATTTATCTCCCAGGGTCATTCTGGACAGTTCTCTGCTCTCCTCCACCCTCCCACCAGAAAAGCTTTTTCAGCAGTGTTGAGTTTTGCTCCTGGTAAATCCTTAGCTTGGCTGTATCGAGACACAACAAACCAGAGCGGGAGCTGAGCCAGAGAAGAGAATTCCTAAAATCTGGGAAATCATCTCTTCTGAAGCGCAGGCTGCTGTCACGCACTGCACACACAATATTCCAATCACAGGATTTTTTTTCCAGACTTTAGGTGGTTTATTCCAATGGAACTTGCTGTTTACATGACTCACAGCCATCTACATTCATAAATTTCAAAGCTTAACTGAAAGCCAAATTCCACACCAATTACAAACCATAGTTTTCTTACACAAAAAGTGATTTATACACACATCACTTTTACGTGTGGCAGAGTGTGCCCATTTCAATGGCCTTCAGGGTTCTTAAAAAAACAGTCATGTAATCTGGTTTAGACTACAAACAACTCTTACAGTCAAAACAAACTGCAACATCTGTGATTCAAAGGGTGAAGAACAGTTAAACATTTAATGCTTCAAAAACTCTTCCCACAGCCAACTGCTGCCCACCAAGGGAGAATCCAACACCCAAAACCCAAGAGATCCCTAAATTGCACCCGAGTGGCTGCACAGTTCTTGGCACAGGGCTCAGGCCTGGATTATGCTCTCAACAGAACCAAGGCAATTTATTCAGCAACATACGAACTAAAACTTACCATATTCCAAAAACACAACTAAGAAAATCACCCGCTGACTCATCACTGAATTATGTTTTAGGAGGTATTTTTGATGCAGTCATGCAACAGAACAAAACAATCTCAAAACAATTTTAATCTATTAAAAGTTATATAAATCCAACCCTAATTCCTCCAGCTAATAATATACTAGAGTCATTTCATTAACTAACATTTTTAAGCAAAGTATCACAGACCTGGTACTTCTTTCTGAGCTTCTTTTTTAATGAGGAAACACAAGACAAAAACTGAACAAAGTGATCATTAATACTGTCTTAATGAACTGTTTTAATGGTGTATTCATATAGAGAAACTTGGGTCTATGCAACTCTTCCTGCATCATTCAAAACAGGACTTTAAATATTTACCAACATCTAGTCCTAGTCAGACTAAGGCTCAAAAGATCCATCCCATTTGGGCTTGAAATAACAGAATTTGACCTGATTTGTTTTGATTTACCAACGCTTTACATGTGCATTAAGTCACCAGTTAAAATATCCCTGCACAATAACTGAGAAAAAACACCGTTTCAAAATAAACTTTAGGCCATAGGACTGATGACATGAAACCTGCCCAGTTTAACCAACCTCCTCTGCCTCCAGTCAGCCTCATCCCTCCAGAAATAACTTCTGCAAGCTGGACAGAACTTTCTACCCTTTTCGAGACACAACTACGCACTCAAGTGAAAAGGAACTGTGATATCACATCCCTTGGCAAGTATAACAATCCCTACCAAAAAAAGAAGGGTTCAGAGAGGGGAAAAAACAATGTATTTAAAGCAATTTGAAAGACACTAACTCCCTGCCTGCTGTCCATCCATCCATCCCAAGGAATCAGTGTACCTGGCCCTCTGCAAGTTACCTGTGTAAGAAAATACTTGTTTAGCTCTAAAACAGCATTAGCACAGCTGCAGAACTTACCCTATACTATTAATTCAAATTTAGAAGGTTTTCCTGCACCTGAAAAGGCCAAGTAATAAGAAATTTTAAGCAAGAGCTCACTAAGATTTTATAAAAAGTAGCACACCCTTACAAGAATAACCTCATTATCAGCATGAGCTTTTGGGGTCCTAGTTTGCACCCTCAAAATTACTCCACCTAACCTCAAAATTCTCAAAGTTGCCTTTTTTTCCAAACTGATAAATAAAATCTAACACTTGGAACATCAAACATTTAATTAAATTACTTACACAACTTACCAAGCTACTCAAAATCAGCATTAATTTCTCCCCCACTCTATAAATAACATTTTAACACATGGCAGAGACACATCAGCAAATGTTAAAGCTTGGCCAAACCCCTATCAGATAATTTCAATTCCAATTTTAGTATTTTCAAGTGTGTAAGAAACACGTAACTGTTACAACTACATCAAACTGATGCCTTTAGTGCCCAGCTGACCTGCCCCACACTGTGCCAATGTCTGATCCTGTACGTCACACGAATGCAAGGCCCCATCAGGGATAACAGACGGACTTCACAAGCTCCAAGGAAAAGTGGGAGTCAGGCACAGAGAGCTCAGGGTCAGCCCTGGAGCAGGTGAGAGATTGTGCTGTGCTCGAGATAAGCTGCTTGTCCTGCAGCATCACTGCTGTGCCAGGGCAGCAACAGCCTCTCACCTGCACCAACAACTGCACAGCTCCCGAGGGAAGGTCGGGCACTGCACGTGAGCACAGAGCTCACCTGGCCCAGGCAGCAGCAGCCAGGCCTATTCCCATCCATAACACAGGAATTCAGGAGGTCTGGCAACATACAAAGCCAAAATATTAAAAATATTACCCGTGAAAAGTTGAGGTTTAATTAATAGCTCTACACAAAATTCTTGTTAAGACAAAATCTAAAAAGAAAAACATCAAACTTTCTCCAACACTGTTGAACATTCAATTGCTGATTTCAAAAATTGATTTTGATTTATAGCCTCTGACAAAAACGCAGCTGCTTGAAAAGCACGTTAAACAGTAGTCAATGGTGTCAGTGTTCCCTCACAGGAGAGCACAAATAAAACTTAGGAGATCCAGTCTCACACCAAGACTGAATGTGGAAGAAAATCTAAAGAGAACACTGGGAGAAAGTTTTGAAAATTTCTGAATGTAACGATACCCCCAGACTTACTTTTAAAGATACCTAATCCCTAAGAGGCTTAATTCAGTTCCATCTGCCCTCCCTCTCCTTCTCAAAACCTCTCCACAGCCTGCATAAGAGCTGTCTGTCTGTCTGTCCTGGCTCCTGCCAAGGAATCCTCTGGCGTTTTTGGTATTTCACACTGCTCTCCTCCCCAGATGATTTAACCATCATTGACCCTGCACTGAGAGTGCTCAAGGGTCCCTTAGGACACCTCAGCCTGGGGAGCTTTATTTCTGTCACACATCAAAAGCAGTATCACAACAGTATCAAACAAATCCCAATGACCTTCCACTTGCAACTGCAAAAAAAAAAAAAAAAAAACAGATGGAAAATAATAACCTCCCCTCTGGGGGGCTGCAGGGGTGTGTGGGAAGAATGAGGTTTTGTGGAATTCTTGGAAAGGGGGGATACACAGGACAGCTCTACCTCTCCTATATTTCCACTTCCTTGCCAGGGCTACCAAACTTCTTCCTTGGGATGGAAAACACCACCAAACCCAGAACATACTGATGGATCTATTCCATTCTGCAATTCGCAGCTGCAACCCAAACTGACCATTTACAAGAAATGTACAATGTTAACAAACATACTAAAATTACCACAATTTAACTAATGTGAGCAAACATATACCAACATAATAAAATGTGTTGCTTACGCTGCACAATCAAGTATTTATATATTTTCCATCCAGTATCTTCCATATTGGGGTTTCATAACCAATCACTTGAAAGAGACAATTATTCCCAAGGGCTGCTTTCCACCCTGATTTTTAAACACTGGTTTCAACACACACAAGTTCTGAAATTCAGAGTTTTCAAATGTGAATGTCTTCTTGCAGATGTCACATGTATGAGACCAAGGATGAAAATGAAACTAACAATGCTTGAATAAGCCTTAAAAATGAGATCATTTTAGACCGGACATCTCTAAAATCTTTCCCTTCAGATACTGACACTAACAACAACCAGCACATTAATTAAAGAAAAAATTGGAAAATTAAACATACTTGATGCAATTCTAAAATGGTATCTTTTCTCATGAAGCTGCTGGTGACATGGGTATTCCAGTACTTCAGATTTAATTTATTTGCAATATTTCTACCTATCAAGATTTTGCAATTAAAGTTTGGGCACTGAACGCAAAATACTGTCATACAACTCCGGGGACTACAAAAAACTCACACAACTAAATTCTTAAAAATAATTGAAAGAACTGAAGAAGATAAAACCGTAGTTCTGAACTGCTTCCTGTGTGACTGAAGAGAGGATAACAGAAGAGCTGCACCTTTACTCTGTTCTTGAAGTTAAAATTTTAAGACTAGAATATTACACAAATACGCTGCAGATGAGAAAATTCTTAAAGCGTAAGACAGTTGCAATATATTTTTTCTATAATACAAGTTAGGAATATTGAATGGATAAGACTGTTAAAGCTGGTACAGTGTTTCCAGCTCACTCCTGAGCCTCTGTCCCCAATTTCCATGTTCAGTCTGACATGCAGGAAGGAATCAAGTTCCCTGTACTGAATCCCTGCCTCCCAGCATTAATTCTCTTTACAAAAATACTCATGTTAAACACCTTCCTTAGAGCAAATCCTAAATCCTGCTGATTGTTAGTCACTGGTGTTTCCAGTCACAATGAAACTGGAATCAGTTTCTAACTTAATCTCTCCAATGTGATTACAGCAGTGTAACATCCAGCTGCACTCCAGGAGATTCTACAGCACTTGGAACAAATCATTTCCTCATAACATCTCCTTTACATCTTCAAGATATTAACTGCAGCTAGATTTTAACACAATTTACATAAAATGAATTAACCAAACACATCTACACAATAAAATTTGTTTTCTACCACTCAGGAATGAAAGTAAAAGTACTTTTATATATGAACTATGCAAATAAAAGCAGCAGCAACAGAACTAATTCCAAGGAGGGGGGAAAAAAGACCCCAAAGGGTTAAAATACCTGACCTGCAAGCTCTCCCCATGCTGACTCGTTTTTGCTGTGGTCCCCTAACCACTTGAAAAAACGAATGCTAATGTTACCCCACTGCCTGGAATGAAATCTCCACCAGTGTTCCTGTCTAGCAGCACGAACACTGTCCTAGAGGAATACAAGGAGGATGAGTACGTGTTCCACAGCTGCTTGTCCTAGAAAAATAGGTAGAAATAGCACTGCTGATGCATCATCATCCTGGGATCACCTGTGCTACAAGAAAGCCAGGAAAATGAAGCGTCAACTTGGGCTTTCAGAAAGCATTAACGTGGCTTTCATCTACCACCCAACAGCTTCAGATCTTCAGTCAAATTAGTTTAAGCTGCAAATACTCCCCACTTCAACTGCTTTTCCATAAAGGAGTTAGAAATACAGTTTTTACAGCTGCATTAGTCCTTGCCACCACTAAATGTCTAAGAAGAAGGTCGAACAAGACAAACTAGTTCACTATGGAACTGAAATGATGAAATAGCTGATTTATACCCTAAGCTATACAACCTTGCCCACCAAGCTACGCCTGCAAAGTGGATTGATTCTTACAGCTCTGGGATAGGCTGGACTAGAGCAGGAAAAGGAAGCATTCAGACAGAAGTGTTTTCTGGCAAGCAAAAAAAAGGGCACATGCATATGACTGCACTTGGTTTTATTAGCAGAGAAAACACTCTCCCATTAGTCATCCCCGCAGCAAACAAGGCATTGCTTCCTCACCCTTCACTTCTCTCTCAGTTTCTCAAGCTTTATCAGCTTTTTAATGGAAAATGTAGGAAAAAGCAGCCTTCCCTCAGGTTGTCCTTTCCTCTGAACTGAAATTTATCAAATCTTAGTACACAGATGATTACTTAATTGAAGACAAAGTTGTACAAACTAACAAATCTCAAGAAACTTATTACTAAAACGCTTAAAAAAGCACAAAAAAAACCCTGTGAAACTGAAAAACAGGTTTACTGTTTGGGCTTTTTTCAGATTTTGAATTTGCAACCAGCAGTCCATAACCAGGAGCTATGAAAACCACTGGCCACGTATTTACAGTTGTACCACAGCCCAAACAGTATTTTAGGCAAAGCATATGCCAATATATCTTCTTTATGGAAAAAAAAAAAAAAAAGCTGACTTTTATAAACACAAACATATGCAAATGAAGCAGAACTTTAATGTGGAGCCGCTGCATATTAAAACTTTTAACAGCTGAAAATGCAACAAATCATGAGCAAACTGTCAGTGAAGCTGCCAGTCCTTTATCATTAGCCTGCAGCTCAAAACTAGAACATTAACACGTCTGCATAGTGCCTGGAGAAAGATCAGAGCTAGGTAAATGTAGGTCACCTAAGCCCATGAGTCAGTGCAACTCTGCCTGCCCACCATTTAAGCTATCAAAGGCTCAAAAATATAGTCCATGACTGTACCTTCCCTTTTTTTTCCCCCCCAGTTCAGGGTTTTTTTGGATGCCATTACAGAATTCTTACAGCTGAAGAGAGTTAAAGATTTTCTACACATTTCATGTTAATTAATCTGAGGGGTTTTATTCCTTTATGAAAAAAAGAAAGAATTATCATCCTCAGAAAGTCATTTTCTGCTCACAGGAAAAGCCAGATCTCTGGCCAGTGGGGAAGCACAGTTGTGACTGTCACATTAATGGAAGGACAGGATTCATGACCACAGAGCCCCTACAGCCTGATGGAATTAAGGGGGCACAATGTGGATCTCAACAGTTTATCCTGAATATTGTAACGCAGATATTCACAAAAAGCAGAGCAGGTTGTGCTCTTTTTACTAATTATATAACATATTTCAAATCAGAGCAACAAACTAAACAATAACCATAGAAAACCCTGCCAAAAGACGAGCCAATTTCTTACACCCAAACAAGTTCTGTTTATGTATGCGCCTCATTCTATTTCCAATAATGAGGTGCCTGTTGGCACTCCTCTATTTCTAACAGCAGCTGCCACAAAGTGTATCTAGAGCAAGGAAGTTGTCTATAAAATGGTCAGTATAGTTAGCAGAGGGGAGCAAAAGGGAGTGGAAGAATAAAAACCAACCCATCTCACACAGACACCACTGCATTTCTGAGTGAGCTGTTCCAGAAAGACTCCCTGTCTTCCCATATCCAGAACTGCACCAGCAGAAAACCTCTGCTGCTTCATATTTCACATTCTCCCCAACTGGTATTTTTCTGTTCCACAAAACAACAAAGAAAAAGCCCACCAAAACAGGCACGATTTTGTAAATAATCATAGCATAAGGAGAGCAATGCAACTGTAGCACTTGTATGTGATCATAGGCCCCTGACAGGAGAACTGTATCCACATTTTATATACACCTTTTAATTTGTATCCTGTGACACACCATCAGGTGTTCTGGATGAGAAAACACCTTTCCTGCACCTTCCCCTGGGACCCAAGGTAGGAACCCATGGTATAAAGAAGAGCTGCAAGGGAGAGCAGGCATTTGGGGACTACAGCAGGAATACCTGGAAAGTGCATCCCAGGCGAGAGCGAGAGGGAGGTAACTCAATTGTGAGAGGTGATTACATCAACTCTTGGCTGTTTGGAGAGCAAAAGAAGGAATTTCTGACACCTTTCCACCACCACCACCACAAACCCACAGAACATCTGCCTGTGATAAAGAGAAATAGTAACATTTTCCTATCTGTTTTCTTGCAATGTTAACTCTAAATATAAGCCAAAGAAAAAATACTTTCCTATCATAATCTCCAAGCTGGCAGGACTCAGAAATATCAAATGAAAAAGAAATACTTCCCAAATGGTCCTTCCTCGGTTCTGAATTCAAGCACAGTGGTTGGTAAAACACCTCTGGCCAAGGCTGTATCTTCACACCCTCTAAAAGTTTGAAAACACCAGCTCCAGACTGGTTGCTCATAACTCAGCAAATATATTTACTTCAAGCTCTGCAGGCTCCTCTTGCACTGAGCTAGTTATTGAGTCTATGTGCAAATTGGAAACTCTCCCTATAATGAAGAACAAAAATAATTAAGACTTGCATTATTCTGATTTACTACTGCATGATAAGCTCTGAGGAGAGAGAAGTTGGAACATGAAGGTCCTCAAGAACACAGCCAGTTTAACTACTATTTTATTACAGGTGGGGCAGGCAAAACAATCCCTTAGTAATTTTATCTAATATTTCCCAGCAGAAAATACTTGGTATTGGCCCTTTTTTTTTTTTTCTCTGCTGAACTAAAATCATTAGGGCTGCAACCTTCAGTGCCAGACACCCTGAGTGGAGTAAAGTTCTAAGAACACAATGGTAAAATCAATTCTGCACGCGGAGAACACTGCTTGGGCCACACTAAATAGCAAACTGGCTTGGAACACCTCACAGCTGTCCACCCAACTTCCAGGCACACTGCATAAATCCATGTTTTTCTGTGCTTTACAGAATCATTATTTAGCAGATATTTCAGCAGCTAAGATCCTGAAGGATTGTTTTCCACAAGCTCCTCTCAGTTCCTCAAGGTGGAAAACCAGCAGATGGATCTTTCCTGCCATCCCCACAATCCGAGTATCCAGGAGCCAGCACATTCCTACCCTGGCCAGGCAGGATCCTCTGGGATGCCAGAACAAAGACCAGCTTTCCTGGAATGGCTTCCAGCTCAAAAACTGCAGAGCTGCCTGGCACTGCCCTGCCACAGCAAAGCCTTTCTTCTATTCTTACCACACCTGAATTTACCTCACAGGCTGCTTTTATCCCTCAAATCCATAGTTTAAAGAAATAAAACGAACAGATCTAGATTTGGATGAGGTTATTAGAAAGAAAAAAACAGAATTAGAGCTGTAGGAGTGAAAAGTGCAAGAACCTGAGTTTTAAGAAATGAAATAGATTAAGTATGGGCACGTTGTAAGTTTGAGAATATTACAAATGTTTTGATGAGGCCAAAGATGAGGAACAAGAGTTGGATGAAGAGCTGACAGAGGATCTGAAGTTATTGGCAGAGACAGCAAGGGAGAAAAAAAGAAATTTAGAACAGGTTTTTTGCCTGCCAGACCACTCTCCCCTCCAAAAGCTGAACTATCACCCAAAATTCTGGAATCACAGAATCCTTCTACTGTTGTGAAGAACCTCTTTAATTCAGTTCCAGCAGTTTGTATCTCACACTCCCTCTCTTGTGAGCTGCTCCACGTGCCCGGACAGTGAGTGCCCTTCCCATGCAGGTGAAGGTGCCAACCTTGCAGATACAGCAGCCAATATTCAGGATGGCACCCTATTATTTTAAATATAGAAATTACACTAAAAATTATACTTCCACAATACAACAATCAAAAGCAAAGCTGCACAAAAATTCAGACTGCTTGTATCTTCATTTGATTCCCATTAGTTTGTGTATGTTTGATATTTTCTTTGCTTATTTCCACTACTCTCATCTTCACAGAGGACAAATATCTCAAAGGATCAATACAGACCCATCCCAGAGAACAATTCCACTCTGGGCAAGAGGGGGTTGCTGTTCCTATTTGTCAAGCAAGCTGGAAAACACACTGGAATATAAAGAAAAGTGGGAAAAGAATGCATGGCCTCTGAATTACTGTAGCTAAACACTGTGGGAAACTAAAATCTATCTCTAACAGCACCTTGGTGGACGAGTCACTCACACAATGCTTTTCACAAGCAATTACTCAGGGCAGGATTTAAGATAGCTAAGATTAGGTGAGGCAAAAATTAGCTATCTGGACTCCATCCTGACAAGGAACACAGATTAGCACTTTTGGAAAGCAGCTAAGCCCACCTGCCCAAGACTCATATGTCTCTTTTGATAGCCTAACTTCACATCTCAACCCTAAATTTTTAAAGAGCCGAATGCTTAGAACATTTTGCTGGATTTACATTCTCACCTCTTCTCCACAGGCTGAATGATCAGCAAGGTGATTACAGTCAAATTGATAAGAAATTACCCAGATGATTTATTTATTTTTTCCACTGGTGGGGGAGTGTTAAAGACGTGAGGAACCAGTGTCAAGTAAAATACATAAGTGGCCAGGAACAAGGAAGAATAAGACTTTCTCCTCTGTGAGTTGTGACCTGACAAAAATGGGTTATCTCATAGAGAAACAGCCAAAAATAAATGAGAGAATATGTGAAAAACACAATGATTGGTAAATGACTCATGGGGATCACAGAAATGAAACACAACTACTACTACATAATAAAGTCTCCAATATTTTAAGTTCTGTATCAGCTGAAGTTTGAGAGTAATAATTTTGCAGAGGTTCTTGCTGTGTTTTCTCCTGCAGGAACTCCAGCCCCTTCCAGGACTTCACCAGGTGACACACAGGGATGGGGGATGTCCTGTGAGGACACCATCCCATACTCTGATTCCCAGGAAATTCTCAGCCATCTACCTCCTCTATCAGCCCAACGTGTGGCAGGTGGAAACCTGCGAGGATCTGGCAAAGCCCGTGACAGCAACTTTGTCTTTTGAAGGGGTTTGCAAGTTAAAATGAAAATTGGGACACCACACATATGTCACCACCTCCCGAGACAGTTTTAGAGCTTAAGTATCTGCAAAACAATTTTATGTAGATGCAACATAGCTGTTAAAACAAATGCACAGATTAATATACTGCTACCACCAAACCCCAAACAGTAAGCATCCTAAACAATCATATTTTTAAGTGACAGCTTTAAAAACTGGGTATGAGTATGGCAGTACTGCAAGAAAACTTTGACAATTTTAGACTTTTTTTAAGTAGCTCATTCAAAAGACTAACACTGATAATGCTGCTACTTTATGTCTTTCCATGTACAAGATCTTCTGTCAGCATTCAGAATTCTTTTGCACACATGAATGAACAGAGTGCACAACACAGCACTCCAGATATTTCCCAACACATTTACAGGTGCAAAGATACTGAAATTCTTTTGCTTTCTGAAGGTAAAAAAAGGATTAAACCAGAATATCCTGACAAACTGATAATGCCCCCAGTGCTCAGAGCACACTCATAGCTCATGTACCCTCCATGCAGGCAGGAGTTGAGTCACCACTTCCTTGGCCTGCTCAGCCAGGCGTCTCTGAACGGGAATATCGACACCCAGCAGGAGCAGACGCAGCTCTGCCTCTTCAGCTTGCTCACTGCAGGGACAGAGGCAGGAGCAGCTCTGTCTGCAGTGTCCCTGCTCTCACCCCACAGCACCACCAGCTCGGCTGCAACTCCAGCAGACCCTGCTCTCCCCTCCTTCACCCATCCATGGCTCTGGAGACCCCACAGAAGTACTATCAAATTGTCATCTGGCCCACAATGCAGACAGGGTTGAGCAACAACCATGAAAACACACCTTCAACCCTCACACTTCTGCACACTCTGAACCTATAATACTTTCCACTTTCAAACAACACCAATTTAGGCATTTTTGGAAGAATACACTTCTCATGGGGCTGTACACTGTCTCCTTTGGTCCCAAATCTAATTAAGAAATCTTGCAAATCATAATGACATTCAGTACAGCAATGAGTTACGCACACAATTGTTCAGAATGGTTGTTTTGCAAATAAGGCAGAAAACACAAACTGAACTAGAAAATGCAAACTGATTTAAGTTTCACATTAGTGATGTCTGCCATTATCAATATTGCTGGCTACTCAGTAGACACACTGGATGTGCTGGACACTCAGACCTGCCAATGAGCAGTTGTTCACTAATCACAAGTGCTTTTTATTTCAAGCTGTCACAAAATAAATAAATTTAAAGCACACACACTTAAAAAAATGGTTTGCAAACCACACAATTAAAAAACACCTTAGCTCTTAGCTTATTTCTTTTTTAACTATAAAAATCCATGAGGAATTCAGACCAACTGTGAAGTCACATTATGAAGAAAATACTGCATGTGCACAGGCCACACAGCTCAGCCCCCACGGGAGCACTGCTGCCGGGCAGGAGGGACCCCTCTGACCCAGCTTCAGCCCCTGGTACCCACCACTGCCAGCAGCACAAAGCAAAGGGGAAAAATGGGCACAACTGCCCTACCACATCACTGCAGGGCTCAACACCGGTGAGAACTCAGGGCAATCTCTATTTCAAGGATGTGATTAGACCAAATCAGAAAATCATATCGGCCTTAATGTGACAATCATTAGTGGTAAGTGTAATACACAAGCATTGCCTTTATCCTCTCCAATTCAGCAAACTCAAGAGCTGTGGCAGCACCTGAAACACCACGGCAGCATCTACTACCTGGACTCACAGCAACAGGAGTGACCACCACAGCCCAGTGCTGTGTTTGGACTAAGGTGAAGTTTAAGAGACTGAGATCACAAACCTGTTGACGGGAGCAAACTCAACAGATTTATTTCTTCTGCTCTGAAAGCTGACTGCTCCTCTTTCACACTTCTGATTCTGCTGCACTTATATTTTCTGTTGCTTGTAATGCCAGGACGACAGTTTTATGTATCTCATTCTTGCTTGCTCTGAAAGCACATTAACTGCATAAATCCTGTTTTTGTTGTTGTCTCAAGTTCTGCTAGGGAGTTCTCACTATGTGTGAAATGGGAAGCTTAATTTCTCGGTAAGGGCAATGGTCTATGGTCACAGCCTTTAGCTGAGAAGAAAGTGAGTACTCCCTAAAAAAGTGGAAGTTGTCTCAATAAGTTGTCTTTGACTTTTTTCCAACTTTGAATCAATTAACTACAGTGTTCCATAGACATTTTCAAACAGTTGTGGTTTTGGTTTTGTACCCCAAAGGCAGTAGCAGAACAGAAAGTGAGGTTTTCCATGCTGTAAGGACATCAGAGTACTCCTCTTTACTTTCTTTGGTCAGCTAGCTATTATTAGAACCCATAAGATTTAATGGATAGACTAAGTAGACTGGAACTCAAGAGAACTTGATTCTTTCTGCAATTCAGCTGTTACTTACCTGTGCTGACAATGACTCTTTTTCTTTCTGCTTGACCTGCCTCTCCTTTTTACCCTATCTACTCATATTTAAAATGACAAGGCCGTCCCACACTATGTACCAGCCTCATTTTGAACTGACTACCCTCCCTAAGTAACATGGTCCAAAACCATTATTTGAATACAACTAATCTAATTGCCTGCCCCTATCATTAAACAAATTAACAGGACTTTTTCCATTTCCCTCTCCATCCAGCCTAATGCTTGCACCAAGAATTCAAGGGATTAGCAGTATCTTACCTATTGGTAACAGGTTGCTTTGGTACCTACAAAGGCACCCCACTCCAACAAGACAAAACCTTTTCACACCCAAAGCCTTCACCTCTTTGTATGAATGACACACGACTTCTGTATTGTGAGTTACAGTGGCAAATCCATTGCCAGCCTGCAACATTCATGGGGAAAAATGAGGCAGGAAATCTGTGAATCACTACAGCAGGCTCTAAATGTTGTATGAAAAAACATGCCCAGTGCACTGAGGGAATAACTCAGCTATTTCTGCTGGTCTGCTCAGTGGAGTTCAAACAAAATAAGAAGTGTTTCATACACAGAATTCTTTGAAGAAAACCTCCTTTCTTGCATGTTTTTTTAAATGCATCTTTTCACACAACCTTTAGAGACATGCTCTTCTTTACAGCTTCTTACAGATCGTGCATTTTTCTCTTCCACCTCAAAGCTGAGCCTCACTTGGGGTATTTACTTTTTTAACAAAGTAAAAAAAAAACAGATCCCTTAAGTGGTTTTCCAGTTTGTGTTAACATTACCCTCGATGGCAGCTGATCTATAGCCCTTTCTTTTCTACTACAATTCCAATGCAAATAACACACAGTGCTTCTTTTAAAGCTTCCATCCATGATATGAATTCACATACAACACTACAAGCAGCAAAATTCCCCAAAGTGCTCCTGCACATTTCTTTCCTACGGCGCTGACATTGGTGACTACCACAGAATCTCAACAAGCCTTTCTTGATTTGAAGAACAGATGCTTTTTCACAAGGTGTACGATTCAAAGAAGCCTTACACAAACACTTTGTTAGGGCTACTGTGATTTAATCTTCCTCCTAACTACAGGTGAAGAAAAACAGACCTTGTAGCACACACTGAAGATCAATAAATCGTATGCTGTCAAACAAGGAGGAAAAGTTCTTACACACATTTAAAATATCAAGAACATCTGGAAATAAATTAGGCATTAGAGAGTCAAATACAAAATGAAAAGACTAATGTACTTCAAAGTTTTACTCTATTAAAGCATTAATGAATATATTAACATGAACACTAACAAAACAGAATCCTTTTAAGTGTTTTAAAAATAACCAACACAGCCCCATTATTGGAAATACTTAAAACGCAGTCTTAAATGCCTATGTTACAATTTCATAAAACACAAATAAGAGTTCAGAACCCCAATTTTAAAATATCAGACTATTCTATTATGGAATGTCTGAATATACAAACACACGCACATGTACACACACACACTTTTTTCACCATGAAGCATAACCCTTTGTTCCCTAATCCCCAGTTGTATGTTTAATGATCACACATAAAACACTTCCATCAAAAAGAAAAACCGCAGTTCCAGCATGTTTAATTCTTTGGAAGTGAACATCTACATTGCTGAAATGGCATTAGAGTGACAAATGACTATAATCCAATGGCCCAAGGCCAGCAACTTCTATTCTAACAGATTTGGCAGTTTTGTACGACACAGCATGTTGTGTGACGATCACTAAACAGAAATGAGACTGCTCAGTTTACCTACAAACAAAACCCCACTTAACTTTACAAGTATTTTAACAGCTACATGAATGGAAAGACCAGCAACTGCCTACAGAAACTGGATTTATTAATAGGCAAATGGTTGGATCCATTCTAAGGAGTCTCCAGATCAGTGCTATAGTCTAGAATGCACAGAATAAATAGCAATGATTCACAAAATCTGTGGGTTTTAGCCTATTTGCATGCTGCCATATAGCTCCGAATTTAAGTTCTATGTCAGTTTTCCCAGACTTCCTTTTTTTAAGTCAACCAACCCACATTCACCCACTTTACCCTGTGTGGATTCACCATTCACATTTTAGAAAGGCAAATGATCCCTTCTGGCTACCGAAACTCCCAGCTTCAGCTGCAGCCTGAATTCCCAAGATCATGGAAGCCTGGAATAACTCACTCCATGGGCAAAAGATGAACCCAGACCCTTCTGAGCAATGAAAAAGAAGGGGGGAGAGACAAATCCAGCTTCTTCAGCCCTTTAAAACACAGGACACAATTCAGCAGCTGCAGAAAGATGGGGCACTCACTCACCTCCCTTCAATTCCACTCCCCAGCAGCCCTTTCCCATGGTCACCTTTTGTGTTTAGGGTGTTATCTTCAGTGGATTTCACAAACCTGAGAGAACCCAACTGCCCCATCCCCAAACACTTCTTTCAGCCTGTGAGGACACTCCAACGTTACATGTATGTGCACAAGAAACTCATCCAGCTGCATAACAACCATTATTTTTTGACATTATTTTCAAGACACCGATTTCCTAATCGCAACAAACATCAGGCAAGGCACTGCAAAGACAGCACAGCACAAATGCCTGCAGACTGCTCTTTTTTTTTTTTTTCCTTTTTTTGTCTTCTAGAAAGAGCCCTGGCTTGAGGAAACATCAAACTACACCGTGCCAGAGAGCAGCCCTCCAAGCCAGCCATAAAAGAGGCAGTTTGCAGTGCAGTATTTCAGGGAGTCAGGTTGCATGCCATGTTCTGAGTTCCAGTTCTTCTGGTTGCCAGGCCAGACACAACCTGGGTGAGGATGAGCAGCTTAGGAGCTTGTTCAGCTTTTTTTCTGAGCTCAAACTCGCCTGGTTTTCACTTCAGCTGGGTTTGGGGGCAACGTGGTACATTTAAAATGGCAGCGAGTTCATTTGACACCACAGTAATGGTGAAAGAACAAAACAAGCATAAATGATTCATTCTGCTATGGTATCCTTTCTTCTGCTTAACTTGTTTTCACAGGATTTACAAATGATGCATCTGTATTAATTCTTTCTATGAAAAACAATAGGAAAAGTGGCTAAAACAACTGTTTATACAGTTCCTACAGAGTTTTATTCTTTCCAAACAGCGAAATAGTTTTTAAATTGTCTTTTTTTTTTAAAGAGATTTTTAGATGCCCTTGATGACAAATGGTTTTAACTAGATCAGCTTAACATCTTTAGTGTCATGGAGTGATACAGCAGGTTTACTTCTAGCTCACCTTAAAAAAAGGACAGATTGTGAATACAGTCAGCACACGCCCAGCAGACTGACAGCAACACTTAAACCTCTCACGAGATGATTATGAAATAGTGACATGGAACAGAGGTACAGACAACCAGCAACAACTGTGCTATCAAACACTCCTGTGCTTGCTGAGCTGGCCACCCAAAATCAATGTCCCTGTGGAAATATTCGATATGGTGGTGTTTCAGGATTCATTTGTCACAATGTGCAAACTGACCGATGAAATATTTCTGCCCACTATTCCATGAATCTATCCATTGGCAGAAATCTGACTCTGCATTTTAGCTGGAGGAGCAGCAGGATTTTCCTGAAGATGTTTTTCCCCCTGTGTGACGAAAAATGCTTCAGTGATGGTACACCCAAATTTGAGACATGGATAAACAAAACACTTTCGTCTATTTCTGCATCATGACACGAACATAATGACTCAATCTTATTTGTCTTGTGCTAAGGACAACTTTAATCAAAACTTTCCAATTTTTTCTACTGGTCTGCAACACTACCACCCTAAAAACAAAAAGGAAACACTTACATCTAAAACTGCATCTCTGAACTTATCTTCAGGCTTTTCACCCCAAAGGGTCCAAAACATTGTTACTTTAATTCAGCATCACAGCACCACACTGCTCTGGAAGACATATTCACTTAAAACCCAGACAGCATCTCAATAAAATGGTTACATTTGGGGGAAAAAAAAAAAAAACAAACCACAAAAACAGGCTGTGTTTAATGACATGAACAAACCATTACCTAAAAGGTATCTTACAAATGTGCTTCCCAAATGATACATGTTCCAGATTATATACAAACTGCATAATGCAAATAATATATTATAATCTATGCAGCAGCCTCACAAAACCTAAAAATTCACCTTTACCTAAAGAGGGGATGATTTAAAACAGTCTATGCTCAAGTTGCTACTAAAGATGAATTTATAGCCCAGTTTTAATTTCAGCTATGTAGCACTTCACTATAAACTAAATCATCAGTTCAACTTTTTTTTGTTTTAAAGCACACCAATATAATTATGTACAGACCAAAACACCTCCTTAATTCTTCTAATTCATGAAAAAAGCTGCATTTTAAACCCCAAACGTATCAAACTGACACTGCTGAGTGCTGAGGGGGGAGAAAGCAGGGAGTGAAACAACTCTTGAGCTGGACACTGAATCCTTCTGATATACCTGCATTCCAAAAATCACTCATTGGGACTGTAAAAAAAAGGTCCAAAAGTAAATGAGTTTCCTTCACTTTGATATTAAACTTGAAGGATACAAAATTTTTAAATTATTCTTAAATTTGAAACAAACTCCAGACACTAAAACTGCCTTAAGAACACCCACATTAACAAAATCACTCACGTTTTTCATTCAAACATAAATAAAGCAAGCTGGACAAGAAATGTCGGTATAGTTTTCACCTATTTTTTTAACGGAAAAATCAGTGTCAGTGCCACCAGAGCACAACTTCGTTTGATGTACAACTTAACTTCATTCAGAAAAAAAAAAAAAAAAAGATAAAAACACCCCACAGAATTCATAATAAAGCATCACCCTGTTCGAAATGACTTACATTTTATGAAATGTGCTTTCTATGACAGAAGACACGGATCCTTAACATAATTACGTTTAATGCCACGACAATTTTCTAAACTTTATTATTGCTAAACAACAAAGTTGCTCTAAGTTTTGCAAATAAAACACTTCAGTGCTCCACACGCTTTTTCTGACATTCCTGCTTTCAAGCTCTTTGGGAACCTTAAGGGAAAGAAACAGCGAAGCGAACCCATTCAATCATTCGCTCTAAGCACACACTGGATTAGCCCAGGAACCGAGCTGTAAACTTCCAGCGAAAAACCACCACGACTGCAGTTTTTTTTCCACTCGGTGCACAAATCTCCCGGCTGGTTCAGCCAGTGGGATACAGGGAATCCGCACACGCATCCCCGTGCACGGCGATCTTGCAACACTCAGCCCTTTGCACCCCGATGCGCCGGGGTTTATTGAGTGTTTGGGCGGGGGGGAGGGGGGAGGATTAGTTTTCAAATCTCCTTATTCCCTTCTCGTTATAGAATCGTTTCTGCCTCTTCCCCCCCTCCAAAAAATTAAAGAAGAGCGGCTGGAACGATGGGCTCTGTCCGAGCCAACCCCGGGCGGGGGCTCAGCACCGACACCCCCCACCCCGGGCCCCGGCGTGGTGACACCGACATCGGCGCGGGGCCGACCCCCGCACTCCGGACCCCTCCGGGATGGGAGTTCCGCCCCGGGAGCGCCGGATCCGCCGTCCCCGCGGGCAGCGAGGCCGCCCCACCGCCCTCAGCACATTCAATGAACGTGCACAATCACCCTGGGCCTACTCCCGGCCACCACGCTC